>JANHGB010010157.1:15912-48088 GCA_026283785.1 Coracopsis vasa | reverse complement strand
TGATCTCTAGAGATCCCTTCCAACCCTAACAATTCTGGGAAATTTAAGAAGTTGTGTGGCTCAAGAGGAATAGCCCTGAAGAGCTGATATGATGTCCCTTGTATGCATATGTTGGAGGTTTTACTTAATGCCAGATCTATTCTGGTGACATGGACTGAATACTCATTAGCAGCTAGAGCTCTGAACTGAACTTCTGGAGCACATCTCCTGGTTTAGTATCAGGGGAAAGGAGATGCTTCATGTGCTCCAAGACAGCTCCACCACACGGGCAAGAGAGTTGCTTCAGAAACTCCATTCCTCTGATCTAAATTAAAAAACTAATGCAGACACATTGCTTAATTATTGCAAGAGGGCCTGCTGTATATGGAGGCAAACTCTGCCATGTCACTAGCCCTTGTCTTAGATCCAGCTGTAGGCTATTGTGTTTGCAGAAAAAGCCACAATCATCCTGCTCTTACCACACACAGAGGTCTCATATGCAAGAGAAGAGGTGGTAAATTCAACTCACATTTCCTCAACTTAATCTGCAGACTGGGTATTAAGGAAGTGAGAAATATGCGTCCGATGATCTCAGGTTATGTCTATGCTTGAAAACAACACATGCCAAAGATCATAGCTTGGCTCACACCCACACACCTCAGCTCTCTTCCCTCCAAAACCAGGGTCTCCTCAGGTAAATGCCTTGCATCTTGTAGTGAAGTTGCACGTATTTCTTATCCACTTCCTGCCTTTTTTGTTGTTTGTTTTTTTTTTTTTGTGGGTTGTTTTTTTTTTTTGTTTGTTTACTCTAATTTTTTAATTTTAGACTTGAATAAAAAATTCCATCAGAGCTAGGTAAATCCTCTGTCTTCAAAAGAGTGGCACTATTATGCTCCTACAGCTCTTTTTTATGGTCATCATGGAATCATGAAACGGTTTGGGACCTTAAAAATTATTTAGATCCAACCTCTCTGCCTTGGGCAGGGGGAATGGCAAAACTATCTGAATTTGTTGTACACCCTGACAAAGATGATGAAATGATACTCCTGTTCGGGAATTCGGTGTGGATTACCCATCACTTATTTTACCGTTCTTACTCTGAGGACCAGACCTGAGAACATGTAAGCACACCTCAAGTCTCCAGCACGTAATACTTGGCCTCAGAGATTAATGCACCTAAAATCTTCCATACTTTGCACAAAACTAGTACAATTAAAACCCATACTGCAGATTCTGTATATCTGCAAAGTGCTTTGTTTTCATGGCACTGACAAAGATCCTGCTGATGCCAGGGATCCCAGTCATCAGTGCTTCTAGTGCTGGCAGTTCTGTAGGTGCTGTGGCCTCTCTGTCAGGTAAAAATTGCCTTCTATTCTCAGCTTACACTGAAATCTTCCCTGTCTTCTATTATTTTTTCCTGTTTTTTCTTTTAAGTGTTACAATACCACACCGAAAATAGGAGCCTATATTTTTACACAGACAATGTAGTTAAACAGGGTTCAAGTATAAACTGCCAGTATTTTGACTCAGAATGCAGTGCTTGGAAGGCCACATCATCTACTTGTATAAATTAGAGTTGCTCATTAAATAAAGCTATTCTAATTTGTGTCAATTCAGGAGATGGTTTGACATGATGTGAAGAAGTTGTTCCTAAAAATTAGACACGGAATCCTTGAAAATGGATGGAATAAATTCCTTGCATTTGGTTCAGACAATTTCTTAATTTAAAATCTCTACATCTATGAAACTCCTGTCGATGGACACTCAAAACTGCACATCCAATACTTGTCCATATTAGGAGCATTAATCCCAGATAGGAGTGAAATCTTAAGAACTACCTCTTTAGTCTAACACCTGGATGTTCTAGGGGAAGTATTTATTATAAATTCATTTGTCTATTAGAGACCTTATAGACTATCAACGCAGCATGAGCACAGCTGCATAGACAAACATGCCTATAAAAATGAAAAAAACTCCAAATCCAACAAAAAAAAACCCACCGCCTAAAACTGCAGGTTAATCCAAAATAATTCACTTCAATTAATCTCATAAAGGAAAAACATACTTCGAGTCTACCTTTATAGACAATACCGATGTGGGAAGGACTGAGAATGCAACAGAAAGCCTTGGGTACAGCTTGCTCGTGAAACACGGTCTCATTTTTCCCAGGCTATTCTTTCCCTCAGACACAATCATTGATGTAGCAGTTGAAACTAATGTGACCAAAAACCCGAAAGGATTAATTTTCAACTGCATACTGTAGACTGTGAAGTGACACGACACGTGGCTCAGAACAAAGAACAAGGTGGAAATGCATGAACAGAGCTAGGGGCAGGTGGGTATGATGCCCTTTCAGCCACAGACATTGTAAAGGGACCATGCAATTGCACCCAGTAATATACTGAAGGCCAGAAACGGCATTCAAAATAATCTTGGCAAATGGGAAATTCACTGAAAATAGGATTAAATAGGATAGGAGTGAAGTACTGTACTTAAGTAATATAAATGGCCATGGCAGGTGTATTGCAAGATTCCAAGTTTATTTCTATGCTGACTCTTAGAGTGCACCATCTTGATCCTGTACGTCTATCCTACCTATGTGAATTTTGGGTTGCTGCTCCAGTTTGGTTATGACTAAGTATCAGAGCAAACCAGAGAGATGGCTGTTCTACAGGTCAGGGAGCCGATACTCAGCCTGCTGCCAATGCCTACTGCAGATAACATCTGTAGTAATCCTTGTGTCCTACAATTGTTTCACCTCCAGCCTCCAGTTTCTGCCTTTTCACACGAGGCAGGAGACAAAACAAACAAAAAATCTGTCCTCACAAGTGTAAATCCCAACCTACATAACATGGGTAGAAAGGCGTATGTCTCTCATGTTGCACATCCACAGCTCAACCCAACATTGAGGTCCTTCCTCAGTCTTCATATAATCCTTAGTCAGGTGGAAATTTTATGGAAGGGTTCACCTCACCAGAGACCTCATTTGCCTTTCCTAGATAGCATTCTTTCTTATATCTAGGCTTTATATTAATCGGTTTTCAGACAGGCACCCCAAAGATGTACTCTGCTTTTCATACTTCAACAGGGTACAAGGCCTATAGGGTTTCCTATGTTGCTCTTGTTACCCTCCCACTATGAACGGAACAATATTATGCAAATCTAACATGTGAGATTCCTTTTCTTAAGCTTTTACGAGAAGGATAATTTCTTTTCCTAGCATTTAGATTAAAGGAAAGGTTGTTTTTTTTTTTTTTGCCTAGAATTACCTTCTGAGGTCATTTAAACTAATGGAATTACACTAGAATATAAACAATTTGCAAAAGAAGAGGCTCAGGCTCCTAAATCATGTTTACATAGGCGTCTGAGTGAGGAAACCCTTTTTCTGAGATGCACACGCATCATTCTCCATGGAGCATGGTTTGTATAAAGCTGTATTGTTTCCTCTTCCAACTCACTCAGAGGCCTTTTTGTGTTTTTGCTGCTTCCCCTTCCCCAGTCCAATACACAGCCCATTTTTATCTTTTTATTCTTACTGCTGCTGTGTCCTGCTGCCTTCTTTGGCCTCTTTGCAGGATTTAGCAGAGCTCAGACTCAGCACACGAACAGTATCTCTCTCTGAAACCAGCCTGTACTTTGCAGGAACACAGTTACATCAGCCCCAGTTAGGGGCCAGGACCTTCTCTAAACAAATCTTCGGCTTCTGGCAGCAAAGTGAACCGCACGGTGGGGAAGTCCATGGCTCAGCATTTAGCCTATGTTAGCCATAAATCACACCCCCCCCCCCGGTTTTACTCTACAGGCATATATATATATAAAAAAAAGGAAGAAAACACAGAATGTGTAATACTGGTTTAAGTTTGCTTCCAAAACGTTGTTCTGAACAGCTTATGCTAGAAAGAGAGAAGGGTCTTTCCTTCCCCAGGTAAGATCAAGGAGTTATACAACTGACATAAAGAACCATTCACAAAATTCAGCTCTTGCTTGGCACCCATGGTTATTACATCCACCACAGTAACTATTTTTTCTTTTGTTTTTTTCTTACTTATTTTGACCATCTGCTGATAATAATTATATAGCAGGAATACGGGAGTGAGAGTAACATTTTACCCACATTCACTTATGCTACGCTTCACATTTCTCAGATTATATTAATTATAATTAATGGCTTTAGCAAACCACTCTTACAGTCAAAGGGCACTCAAATAAGGAAGAAAAACAAATGCAATCTCTGACTCCAGTGTACTTATGCAAGCCCTGTTAACCCACTGATTAAATGATCTAGCCTTGCATAATTATTCCTGTTATAAGAACTGGCAAACAAAGGCAAAAAGGCGGCTTTCCCAGTGAAAAAACAGTGCCAGGATATCTTACCCATTAATTTCTATTGAAGCTTTAAAAACATTATTGTTAGAATGTTAGTATTTTGCCTTAATGTTCACAAAATTCAATCAGGACAAATTCTTGTATTTGAAATCAATTACGGTGTTTCAGCAGGGGATGAGAGATGATACGTAAATCCCTCATATTTTAGACTGCATGGCAGAGTTTGCATTTCATCAGCTGGCTAGTTTTATATAATACCATTTAATAAAAAAGAATGTTTTCCTTAATGCATATGAACATGTTCTGGTGTTTTTTAAAGGACTAACTACACAAAAGGTATAATGGAATACAAAAAGATTGACTGATGAACTGTATTTTTTTCTCCACTCAACATCTCTCTCTTCTTGAACCACAGTTGCCTGGAGTACAATTCAAAGTGCCTACCTAAAAATGTTGTAGTGCTACTAATAAATTGAACTGGTCTAGTTTCTGGCCAGTGGGTTGACAGGTATGATTTGGCTATACCCGTATCCTTATTCTTTCTCTGCCTTCAGAACCGCATCGTCACACCTGACACATCAAAGACTCGAGCTGTAGGTGGACCTTCTTGGGTACTGGGGTATGGGGTGTTACTGAAGCATGCCAGGCATCAAGGAACTCGGAACTCACACCCATGCCATGGCCCCATACAGTTGTACAGCTGAAATGTCTGTGTTCAAGGAAGGGCTTTTATTCACCTTGTAACAGATTTATCTAGACCATATTTCTTTAGCTACTTATAGGCAATCTGTGCAATCTGTGTGGGGTAGTATTAAAAGTGCACAGAGGCAAATTGCTGCTTCTCCCTTGCTACTTCTTCCACTGTATTACGGAAACTATACTGCTTTGACATGGTCTGACATGGCCCGTTTTCTAACCAGGCTCTTATTTTTAATTCCTGAATTTTAAACTCAGGCACTTGCCTCACTTCCCCTACATGTAACTACAGTCTGTGCTAAGCCAGCTCATCAAATACCTTATGATGAAGTTCAACAGGCCCAGTTTACTCCAAATACTTAGCTAAGGCTGGGGCACTGAAGCACAAACTCAATATCTAACGACATTACTTGCAGCATGTCTACTACTTGCTATGGGAAAATAGTGACAAAACACTAGCTGACAGACCAGGAAGCAAGTAACACTGCAAAGGTTTCAATTATGAGGGTTGTTTTCTTGTACCAGTATTATGTGCCATTGAAAGCCTTTCTTTTCCCCGACCATTTTAATGACTCCACTGATTCTTTCCCTAAAAATATCTCCACTACTATCAATCTAGAGTAGAGTAACTCCACTAAGTCAGTGCAGCAGTACCTATAGGAGACGATTTCTGGTTTTAAGTGTTCCAAACAGCTGAATTCCTTTGCAATACCTCTTGGTTCCACTGCCAGGTTCTAGAGGCTTTTTGTGGATCCTAAACATTTCCAGTCCTCCTGTCCCTAGTTGTTTGTATTCGCCTCTCACGTTCTGATTTCACTGTTTAAAGGGCAAGGAAAGTTTACTGACTGGAAGGACCTTGGAGTGTAGAATATCAAACAGCGAAGTGACCTCAAATGAAAACATATTTCATTAATAAGAAAAAAAGAGTTTCCTTGCAAATCCAGCTTGTTTTACCCACCCAGATCTGTCTTTTTGCTGCCTCTGTGGTAACACATGCTTTATATGAATCTATATTAAGATGAATTTCAACCTACAAATAACTAGATACAGCAATGCAGTAGGAGGGAATTCCTACAAGATGATGTAAAGTTTTTTAAGCAGTAAAATTAAAAATAGCACATACAATCTGACCAGTAGATTTGGATCTGAACCAAGGCAACACATTTGGGAAACATTATCAAGTTTATCAGGGGTAACATATCACGGAAAATCTGCTTCTGTTTATACGCCATTTATTATTCATTTTTGACATTTCCCTTTTTTCTTCAACCTTTTTTACCCCTAAGCAAATATGTGTTAGACTTAACTGAAACATGAGATAACAGACTGGTCTTTTAATTTTATTTCCCTATAAGACAAAAGCAGATCTGACTGGAAGAAAAAAAATTAATTCTATGAAATACAAGTACAGAAAAAAAAAATAAAAATAAAAAATTCCAGAGTACCGCTGGTAATAAAGGAGAAATCTGCCTTGCAACGAAAACCAAGAAAAATTAAAATGCCTAATAAGATTAAACTAAGGGCCAAATTCGGTCCTTCCCTATGCTGTCTTGTATTTCATGATGTATAAATAGCACATGAAGGACTTGTGTCTCATGCAACATACCATATCTGTGATAAAAAGCTATTTTTTATGGCTAGGACAGTTATATTAATAGTTTTGCACCAGCAGAGACTTTTTTGCCCATGGTTGTCAGTATCTTTGCATGTCAGAGCAGTTGATAGTAACTAAGTCTAGCTCAGGGAAAAATATAAATAATTAAAGCAAATTCAGTCTTGGTAAATGACCCAGTCCCGTAACTTCACTCAGACAAATTCTCACTCCTATCAACACAATAAGCTTTAAATGAAAAAGACCCATAACTTTACTTGCTTAATAAAGGTCATCATTAAAAGTCAGTTTAAACCTAGTCCAAAGTCGGCCAAGATTTATACAGTCTTTTTACTGAATGCAGTTCAAGTTAAAACTCAACAAATTTGAATTCTTTTATGTTAGCTGTTTGCACATCAGTAGTTTGTAATTTTCTTCAGTGGATTCAAATGCAAAATATCAACATGTCTTTGAAAGCTGTTATTGAACAGTGGTTTGTTCTGATGCTGAGACCTTCAGCTGAGGTGAAGGTTTATTATACTTTGCTTGGATGAGCAAAACTTTTGGAGTGGTTTCAAGAGCAGATCTTCCCTTTGTGTGCTCTAGAATCCACACTTGGACACCATCCTATCAGCAAACACTCTTTGTATCTCAAAAGAAAGCAAACAACAGGCATAAAATAGTGAAGACATTTATTTTATAATGCAAGGAGACACTTAGAATATAATAAGCATATATTATTTATTTTTTAATTTACTAAATGCTGCAATTTTGTAAGCAAAATTTTTTAGAATCTTTGTAATGATACAGCTCTGATTTTATCAGTTGTTGCATACTGTTGCTGATGTAAATGCTTTTGAGTACCTATTGAATATTTCGAATTGAACAATTATTTATGGTAATAAAAAATAGCTGCGAAGATTCCTGTAATTACAACAGATTCACGCTCCGATATTACTAAGGAAATTTTGTGTAACTCTGCCGTGGCAGAGTACAAACCTCATGTTTGGTAAATATAAGTAACATTTTAAAACATGGTATTTAGAGGATATTTATTCAAAGTGGATACAGATGGAAGAGACCCCAGAGAGCAAGTCAAAAGAGTTGCTAGTAACCCAGTAAGGTTGAACTGCTGAACCCTGTTGTGGAAATTAGCATCGCTTGTGATGCTGTCAGGTAGCTGAGTGGTACTAGACAGAAAAGATGATTTATTAGTGCACATGAAGAAAAAGTTACAGCTTGTAGGACTGAAGGGGTTTTGTTTGGGTTTTTTTGTTTGTTGACAATTTGAAGGCTAATGACTTGAACAGGCTTTGAATTAGATCTTCAGAGATAAACTACATGGGAATGAAAAATGAGTCATTTATTTTATATTGCTGCACGCGTTGCCTCTATTGCTGTTGCAGAAATCCCAGTACAGGATAGCACAAGACATCGCTCAAAGCAAAAACCTACAGGTACTGGGAACACTTACATTCTTAGTGATCAGTGTAAGAGTTGTCCAAGGTAATAATCCAGGATCTCCACCATGGAGAGAGAGAGGCATTTTGGGGACTGATTCAGGCGCTCCTGACATAGAAGTTGAAGAAAGAATGAGGGTTCTTTAGCAGTAGGTCTGTCTGTCAATACTCTCTGGAGGACTGCACATAGGACATATGGCTTTTTCAAGTGATGTCCCTCAAAATGTCAAGTGAAAATTAAGGTTAGAACACTGCTGCCTGTATTTTCTAGATGTCTGTGGCAGGCAGGACTCAAAAGTCTGTGCTTCACACAGTGTATTAGGTCAATATGAACAAAGCTGTGAACAGAGAATTCATCTGCTTTAAATGGAGGCAAAAATATATGTTGTGATTCTGAGAAGAAATGCTAAAACCAAATAAAAAATAATGCCATTAAAAAGAAGGTGAGAGAATGTTGCTTTTGCAACTCTGATACCAGTACTCTGACCATGAATTACTTTCCTTGTGCTTTCAAGATCGGGGAGGTAAATGACCCGTCAGTGCAAAGTCTTGAGTGCATCTTTCATTTTTATGCTTCTTGACCCATAAAGTCAATAAAAGATGTCTTAGAAAGTTCTTTCAGCAGAAGCTTCTAATACAATTGTGATACAATTGAATGAATACCCCAGGAGAAATGAACTTTCCAAATAGACACAAAATCCTAGACTGACTTTCCACTAGGCAAAACCCCTGCTGTTTCAGGGCCTTTTGTTTTACACAGGAATGGCCCCACTACCACCTGGCATGAAAATAATTGAATTAAATTGAAGCCTGTGCTTCTCAGACTAAAATACCACAAGCATTTGCTTGTTAGTCTTTACTGGCCGATTTTTATTAAGTGTGGCATTTCAAATTGTTCTTGGGGTCAGAGAGGACAAACTTTTTCTTTTTACTTTCAGAAGTATGAAAGAACTGAAGAATTTCAAACTTTCCAACATGAACAGTGATCAGTGGCTTGGGCACCTGTATCAAACTCCATCAAAACTGTTCTGTCTTCTCTCAGCTCAGTTACACCATACCTCTGGATTCAAAGTACTTGCATATTCAGGTAGTATCTGTAACAGTAAACCCCCAGTTTCTATTTAGAAAATATATATAATAAGGAGGACTACTGATACTTGTTTGAAAAATAATCTCAGATGTAATACTTTTCAACAAAATAATTGAAACTAATTTGCAGATAGCATGTATTTGAGTACTTTTTCTGATTTCATTTAACCTACACTGGATTGTGTTATTTAAAAATCTGGCCAATTAGATCATGAATGACAAAAAAAAAAAAAGAAAAAAAAAATGGACTTATTTGAATATCACAAAGTAATTATATTTTTGCAACATATAATTAGAATAGTGGGTCTCAACGTAAATAGGAAGCCACTGAACAAAAGGAATCTTCATTAGCTTTTTCAGCCTCCAAATTTAATAAAGGAAATGCCATTTTGAGAGACTGTGTAAGACAAATGTGACATTCATCCTATAGTTTTAAAACACACCTGCAAATAACTGGCTAAGTCAGTGGTTACAAATAATCTTTCATGGTACAAACATCATATATACTATTATGAACATACACCTGAGTATCTGGAATCCAAAATAGATCAGAATAAATATGTACATATCATCTGATCCACATTAACAAACCCCCCTGCAAAATCCTTTGATTAGGTTGGCTAGATAATACAATTCTTCTTCCTCCAAATTAAAAGTTTTCATAGAAATGCAATACCTGTTTCAGTCTTATATTGATATATTCAGTATCTCAGTAACGGGGACCATGTATACCTGTTTGGTGAAGTTCAATTAAGAAATCTAAGTCCACTGTAATGAATCTTGTTTGGGAAGGTTTCTATTAAAGACCCATTGAGCTCTCATGCTGCATGCTATTTAAGCCTGAGTTTAATAGTTAAAGTGCCTATAATTAATCACACCCCTTGTATGCAATACAAAAAGGATGAAATGGATTTTAACATTTTTTTCCCAGCTATGCTAAACTAAATCAAACACAAAAAAATCACGGAACTAGCATATTTCACTGTCAGACATTTCTTTATTATGAGTTTATTAAAGACAGAAATATTAACTGCACAAAAAATTCTAATGGGAGAAAAAAAAATCCCATAAAACTATAGCATTCAATTTAGAAATATATCTGAAACTGTCAAATATTAATTACTGTTGAAAAATAATACCACTTTTTTTCAATAACCTTCTCAGAAATATAACCAAAATGAGGTTCAGTTCCCATCTCTCTGAATCCACTGGGAAGACTCCATTAACAAGAAGAGAAGGCAGATGGAGGCTGCATACAGGTGAGCTAAGGTAAGCCACCTTGCACTGTCTCACACCAAAGCACCAAACAGCAGAGGTTACAGTCTGAGGTGGGCCCTCAGGCAGCAACACTGCACAGTGCTCTGCTGCTGCCACAGACAGGGAGGTAAGGTTAGTAAGAGTCTTTAAGCTTCCTCCTACCATGGCATCCTAAAATTGAGTCTGTAAAGAGACAAGGTTCTTCATTTTGGGTAGAATAATTTCCTGATCAAAGCCCTTCACAAGTTCCCTGTCCATTTAACATGATCTGACCTTCAGACATTGCCATGTCCCACACCCCACAGGACAGCGTAGTTTCTGAACTGCACGGTGACTGCATGTCACGTTTCGTGCTTTGTCCTTTTTTCATTATGGATGATCTAAACCAGTTGAGGCTGATCACCTTCCACTGTCCTCTTTCAACTTCTTTTGTGTGTCCAGAGGGGACTGACAGACTCTTTCACAATTTTCAAGCCAGTAAGAGAGAAGCTGTTTGACACATCACTAAAATCCACAGAAAATCTCTCTAAATCCTAGGATTTCACTAAAGTGGGTGCTGAATCAGAATAAGAACAATCATCAGCTGTAACAGCAATTTTGATCCAAGCCACATACAAATATTCTAACCTTGAAGTTTTGTTAGCAATTTTAAAATGTCAACACGTATGCCAAATTCTTACACCCAAGTCTACATATTTAATTGTCAACAGCCCAAACATCCAAGACAAGGGAGTTATATTAATGTCAGCTGGATACCAAATTGAGATCTGTTGAAAAATCATGATATATCTGCCTTCTGAAATAAGGATTAGTGCTTGGTTGGTCTATTTAAGTATATACTTACTGATTTTCTAGAACACCTACTTCACTGTTCACTTCAGTTTTAATTTCAAAGCAGTCAAGCAAAAGAGATCCCAGCAAGATCATCATATTACATCATTGATCTGCACTAGCAGAAGACTCAATTTGCTCAGTAATAAGTAGCCTAGGTCAAAGGCCATGACTGAGAAAAGACAAAGGGTATCGTTTACACCCATGTCAATCAGAAACAGCTTCCTTGGAATCACCTGAATTAAATTAGCTTCAAATCGGTGTGAAAGAGAATTTTGTGTTTGCAGAATTTGGATTATGTGGCAGTGAGGAATTCACCTTTATTAGTCTGTAGCAGGAAGCATTACAGACTACTAAGTTAAAATACTAGATCTGCTATACTGGCTTTTTAACCAAAATGGGGATTATTCTCTTATTGGCAAATCAAATTCATGTCACTGTTTAAGTTCACTGGCTTCCACTGCATTATCTAATCTACTTCATGGTGTGAATTCATAGATTCTGTGATTTTGCATTAGGTAAGAGAACAGTACTTAGTGTCCTACGTCTTAAAGAAAAAAAGACAAACCCAAACTCCAAAAATCCAACTATTTGTAACAATTAGCAAACTTTTGGATATGCAAGATTTTTTATTTCTTGACTTGTGATGTCCGTAGTATCATGCACTTTTAATAGTCCTAGAACACATGCAATTTTAAAAGCATATTCCTACCTACAAGATGATATACAGGAATAACTTAATTTGGGAATTTAATTTGCCTTGTTCAGGGATCTGGTTGGACGAATTGCATGGGATACAGCCTTAGACAGAAGCACAGGAGAGCTGTCTTATTTTCAAGGAGCATCTCCTCCAAGCTCAAGAACAGTCTTTCCTGATAAGCACAAAACAAGGAAAGATGGCAAGAGGTCTGCATAGATGAACACAGAGGTCCTGACTAAGCTCAAACACAAGATACAGCCTGCAGGAAGTGGGACCAGTGACAAGAAGATGAAGACACTGTTGAAGCTTCTATGGCTGGGGTAAAGAAAGGCAAAGCCTTTCTGAAGTTAAATCTACTGAAGGACATGAAGGCCAAAAAAAAACAAAAAAAGGACTTCTACAGATCTATCAGCAGCAACAGGAAAGCTATGGAAAATGTGTGCCTGCTGCTACATGGGATATGGCACCTGGTGTAAAAGAATGCAGAAAAGGTAAAGAACTTGGTGCCTTGTTTGCCTCAGTCTTTAACAGTATGACTTGCGTTCAGTAATCCCAGGCCTCTGAGACCAGAGAGAAAGTCTGAAGCAGTGAAGACTTACGGTTGGTGAAGAAAGATCAGGTTAGGGAACATTTAAACAATCTGGACATACACAGGTTCATGAGACCTGATGGGATGAAACACGAATGCTGAGAACTCGTCAGTGTCATTGAAGGCTTGTTTAGCTTGACTTTAGCAAGGCTTTTGACACTGCTTCCCATGAAAACCTCATAGACAAACTAATGAAACATGGATGAGATAGACAGTGAGGTATACCAAGAACTGGCTGAATGGTGATGCTCAAAGGGGTTGTGATTAACAGCACAAACTCCATCTAGAGGCCAGTCACTAGTGGTGTACTCTAATGGCTGATTCCAGGACCAAGACTATTTAACATCTTCATTAATGACCCAGAGGGTAGGACACAAAACACCCCTAGGAATTTTGCAGGTAGGACAAAACTGTGAGGCTGTGTTGATACACCAGATGGTTGTGCTGCAATTCAGAAGGATCTCAGACCAAGAACTAAACAGACATGCTTCTCTACTGGTTTGGGCCAAAACCAGATGTAGCATGAAAAAATTATGCAGTATTTCCCAAATGTGCATCCACCTAACTGGCGCTGTATTTATGTAGGAATATGCTGTTTCCATTAAACTTCTCCAGAAGTAAACAGGGGAGGGTGAAGAGAGATAATTTTGTATGAGGAATTTATGTCCTACTTTGTTTAATTTGGGGTAAATAAAAGAACGCAAATCATCTTATATACTACTTACACTTCAGTTTAAATCTACTTCTGTGAAATACAACACAGAAGCAATACAGAGGAGACTTTTTGTTGCTTTGTAAATTTTAGTAGACATGGAAAACATCAGATAATTTATCTGAGTGATGTTACCAGTAAATATAATCTTAGTAACTATCCTTCATGACAGCCACTTAGGAGCAGCAGAGAGCTTGCTTAGAAATCATAAATTATGTCTCAAACCCATTCATTTGTTTGCAGCAGCAAATTCTAGTCTTTCAATTTCATACCATACTAAAACAGTATTTTCTTCCACCACAAAACAAGCAAATCTTTAGGTCTATTCTAACCCAAACTAGTCACAGTCATTTATGCAAACTCTGAAATGCTGACATGAGGCTTAAATATTTATCATATTACAAATATGTATTCTTACATAATGATGAGTCAAGAAGAAACACTAATAAAATGGAGATCAGTAACTTTGACCCTTGGTCTATATATCTCTCCTTCCTAGAGCAATTAATTTGCACTTATTTTGAGGGTTCAATGAATCATCCTCTGACAACCTTATTGATTATAAATACCTGAGATGGCCACCACAGCCTAGTATGACTGATATGAAGATATAAAATCATAGAAGGGATTCATGGCCTCTATTCTGTAAAGAGTATCAACAATTTCCCCTGGTCAAGATGACAGACAAGTACAGAATCATCAGAAAAAAGCCAGGAATTATGTGATGTGAGGTTATATTGTTGTGGCATACAAATGAAACACTTTAAATGCTTTTTAAATAAACTGGATACATAAAGCTGAGCCTACTATATATCAGATCCAAAACATTAAATGAGATATTTCTCAACCTGTTTATGTTGTCTCTAAATATAGACAGCCTCAATACTTACTGTACCAAACTTTTTATTATTTCAAACAAACTTCTGTACAAAAACGTCAGAGCAGGCAAAGAAACTCAGTAACTTCGGCTAACAGCACATGACAACTCACAGAATGCTTTAAGGTTTACATTTTTATTATACAAGTGACAAATAGCTTTCTTCTGGGCTACTTAAAGACTTCACTGTTTGACAAATAATTGCAGGTAAGCATGTATTAACTTCAGTTACCAAAGCTCAATAGAATGAACTGTCATCCACCTAGATTTACCTAACTGTAAATGATTATGAACAAAGCAGGCTTCTCCCCAATATATATTTTTAAATGTCCCCCCATTAAAAATGGAGCTTGTAAACAGTGGATTTACTACTGTGAAAAAGCAGTGTAATCACTGCTTCCAGACAAAAACCCCAAAACCCAGTGTGATTTCTAATTCTGTTCCTGACAACAACATAGTGATTTGCTGCTACAACTGCAGATGTGACATGAACGCTGGAGTTGCAGTGCTGTCCAGTATCACAAAACATATTAACATCGGCACCTAAGAGTTCTGATTTCAGAAATAAACTCTAAGGCAATCCTTACTCCAAAGAACTTACGATAGTAATACTGTTTAAGGACTGAGTTCAATGACTCAATCTGTCATGGCACAGACGAGTTTCAGCAGACCAAATGCATTTTCAAAGTCTTAAGGTAATGTTTTTAGAAGTGATATATGCATGAAAATTCCAGTGAGAGCACACAAACCCTGACCTACATACACAGGAATAAGCAAATACACCTCTGAATCTGTGCATAAGCACTGGAGTTTTCACACATACATGCAAGCAAAGTACACAAAACCAAACACGTTTTCAGAACATGACCTCTACAAGAATATTTACAGCAATGGCAGACCACCCAGAAGACACACTGAACAGAGCATGAGCACTTTGCTGCTTTTGGCAAAGTATTTCTATTCCATTTATTGGAAAAATTACTAAAAAGTAAGAACAAACAACTTGGCAAGGAATTAAAATCCTTGAAGTATCAATCACATTCAATTGAAAACCAATGGAGAGCTGTCAGCTGACAAATATTTCTGTGTTAACTCTGAATCATCTAATGAACAATACTATCAAGGAACTTCATGACATTCCTTAGACCAGCTCAGCTCTTAAAACTTATTTATAGCATCCCTATTCTAACACCAATTTGACTCCAGGGAAGTTTGATGCTACAGAAGAGTGTTCTGCTTTATACCAGTTTGTATCAGCAAAAGAATTACTAAATAGACCTGTCTGAGACAAAATGTTCACCATCGTATATTTACACTGATAAACCATTTCTAGTTAAGTCAAGGCATTAGTATTTTCTTCTTCCTTCCTAAATCTAATACAATTATACAGAATTTGCAAAATCTAGCAATGATCTTAGAACACTTTCTCTATTTATTTATACTGAATCTGAAAAAGGGTATTAAATTCTTTCAATTATTGAAAGGTACAGGTTATACTTAATAAAAAAGGAAAAATTACCTCTTTGCAATAGGTTTTTGGATGCCAGCCAGCATATAAGCCTTACAACTAGGTGGATCTCCACTTTTAACAGGTAAGACAATGTATCTTATGAGAGTGATGAACATTTAGGTATTCTCCTATTCATAAACTGACTAAAAAACTGTGCACATTCTTAAAACATACCCCATGAATTTTACTTTCCCTTACATTAAATTTCTCCATTTTTCAAGTTGATTTTCTGTGTTGTCTTTGACATTTCTCTTTATTTGATTTCCACTTTGTCTTCACTACTACTTACTTTGACGATAGAAAAGTGTTTAAGGATTAAAATGCACAGATAAACTGCCATAGTTGAAGTTTCTAAGTAAAAAAGTATTCTAAAAGTCAAAAGATAAAGGCTAGCATAAAAACTTAGGCTGTGCTATATAAAGTCAGTCAGGTTATGAACAGATTCATATATTTTAGCAATGTGAAGGAAATGGTTACGTAAATACACACAAGTATTAACATCAAACTGTATTAAATTATGTAAACATACACATCTTCTGTGATCAATACAAACATCTACTTGTCTCAGGACACTACTGCAGCATAGCTCGAATTTGTTTTGAAGTAGATTCATCATTCAGGTGTTTCGTAGTGAACCTAGAAATAACAAGTTAAAACATTTTACAAAATGAACAGGGATTAGAAAAGTCTGAAAATTTCAGTACCTGTTTTTGAAATCAATGCATTTCAATTACAAGAAAGAGAAACTTACATGTTCGTCTCATCACTGATCATTGGAATTAATAACGGTTAATAGTCTGGTGTTCTTTATCTTCCACATACCCCTTGCAGTAAATTATTCCCTGTTACTAGGTGGAGAACTGTGGCTAAATCCTGCCTAAATACTGCTTGCCATCCATCTATGACATTGTCATCATTCTGGGTTGAAATGATCTCTTTTTTTTCCTCTCCAGTTAGAAGTCTCAACAGAAATAAGGTCATGGCAATACATAAGAAACAGGGTAAATATAAAAGGACTTGGGAATCTAGACTGAATTTTGGCATAGTGTGTAAACCTAATTTTCAGCAGCTTTCTTAAATGTCCTGAGAGGACTGAAAAGCTTTAGTGTGGGTTTTTTTTACATTTAAGCCGAAGCATTCTCCACTGCTTATGTTTGTAGGCCAATTGATTACCACATAAGCTCAAAACACACCTGATCCTGCAGGATTTAACTCCACATCAATTTTAATTCAAAAAACATAATAAGCAAATATGGAGGAGCAGTTCTCACTCTATTCAAGAATTCAACAGCTAGAGAATTCAGTACAGCTCTGAAAAACTTGGCACTAAGACTTCTGTATCAGCTTAAAAAAGTCAGGCCATTGTGTCTTCCTTCCCAAGACAGCACCTTAAACACCTAGCTAAAGGACTGGGATTTAGGTTGCTGTTTTCTCTAATTTCAAAAACCAAACAAACAGGGTCATATTAAAAGGCAAAGAGAGACGGGAATTATCAAAAATCTGAGAAATAAATTATATACTTCTAAAATGTTCTAGTTCTAGTTGCTTGGGTATTTTATGTAACAAAGCATATTTACCTTTTTAGATAAACTTCAGGCAATAAAGCAAGCCTTAAGTGTCTCTCAAGAAGGACATTATGAGTTCCATTATTAATAGTGATTGCTTATCAAAGTGAAATGAAATAAACATAAATGAGTATTACTTAAAAAAAAACCAGCCGATGAAGGCAAACCTGAAAGGACAATTTTCTTAATAAATCAAGCTTCTAAAGTGAGAAGCCTTAAACATAAAGAGATCTGGAAAAAAAGTAAATTGGAATTTGCTATGGCTGAATCAAACAATTATTCCATACGTACCTGAGAGCATTCAGAAGCCCTTCCACAGTGTCGGGTGGTTGTTCCTTTAAAACTTTTATGCATCCCTTCATCTGGGAACAGAAGCATGCCACTATTGAACAATAATATATGAATAGCACTAGCTGAAAATAAGGAAACATTTCACCATACACAGGCAGGTTTTTTCACTATTGAATGTTAACACTGCTTTATATGATACAATAAAATCATAACTCATTAAAAATTAAGTTAAAATGCTAACTTTTGAGAAAACAATCTACTTTAATAAGAATTTGTAGATAATAAATTATATATGAAATGCATATATTTTATCTTTAACATAATTTGTCCATTTCCAACTTTAAAATTATAAAGAACAGCTGATATAAGCTAAAAAAAAAGAAAAAAAAAAGCAAGCAAGTTCCATGTCATTGTTGGCAACTATCAAAGACATGTTTTAACTTTGACTTTTATATATATACTTGCACACAAGGAAGTAATTTTCAGTATTCAGTTTTCAGCTATAAACCTAACTGGTGATAACTTATGATTTTTTTTTAACTGATGGCTATGAATTCAATCTGAGATAAAAGTCCCTGATGTTCATTTTAACCACCACATTGAATGAACATCTTTGTGGAGACTGTACAACAGGCTGAAACTTTGTCCAAATTTACAAAGGGGGAAATGAAGCAGAAAAAAAAGAGGCAGTACTCCCTGTCTAGTCAATACAGAGAAATAAGAAATTCCTTTATCCTGTTCAGAATACACTTTCATATATAATGAGTCATGCTCCAGAAGTACCTATTTCTTCCCATTGCTAAGAAGATATCTAATAGCTAATGAGAAATTAGTCTAGATTAATTCCATCTTACTTAAAAGTCTCATTTTCCAAGTCACATTACAGTGCTAAATCTAAAAGCCAGTATGTTCTTTGCAGCTGAAGAGCAACTCGCCTTATTATGGAAGTGGATGATGAAATACCTAACTGAAGTTAGGGACTGTGAATTTGCCAATAAAAATTATGTGGAAAATGTAGCTCAGCCTCCTGCACAATGGCTGGCCTAACAATCCCTGATCCCTGCTCTGTTGGCTGATATCTACCTGGAAGATAAAACCAACTCTGCAACTAGCAGAACAGATGAAATTCTCAGGCAGTGCATGTTTTGAAGTGACAGTTACTTTTCCTGAACTAGAGAAACTCAAGACTATATTCACATCACTCAGAACAGGTTTATATGCCCCATCAGATCAGTTCAGACTAGATCAGGTCAGCCTAGACCAGACCAACTCAAAGGGGTTAAAAATTCAAACCTTTCTTTTCTGGTTTTGTTAGAATCAGAATCCCTAAAACAGTCAAAAAAGAGAAGCTTTAAATGGAGTCTCCAGTCCTGAAAGAGTAAGGAAAGGGTGATTTGTTCCACTGTTCCTGAAATTCTCTTGAATCACTAAACTATTGAGGTGAATTAAGATTTGGGATCACGTAATCATTTTTAAAAACTGATTCATACATCTCCTTTTGCATGCATGCCTTCCATCTGCACCTAGCTAACTTTCCTGTAAGGTTACAGGGGTTTAGGATAAATGTGAGAAACAAAGTACACACATTATATATCTGGTCCTATAAAAATTTTACTTGTGCTGTCCCTGTAGGCAAGAGATTGAATTAGCAGTCAGGAAGTCTGCACTCAATTTCCAGGCTCTATCTGCTGCATGACCTTGAGCAAATCAATTCACCTCTTTGTGACATATCTTTCTCTCTGTAAAACAGAGTCAAAGAGGGGATGTGGTAAAATACTGATATCTTCAGATGAAAAATGCTAACAAAGACTGAATGTCATAACATAGGTATAGAACTTATTTTCTTTTGAAGTAGGCTTTCCTGTAAAGGGAAAGACTTTGCATCTCTTCTTTCATAACAGCTTATTTCTGCTGAAAGATGAGCTTTAGGTTTCTAAAAACACATAGCAAAGATAAGAATACTTTTTTGTGTGTGCTTGCAACATCTGAAATGAAATAATAAGGTTGATTTCCCTGTGACTGCTTATGCCAAAGCTAAACCTGAAGGCTCATTATCAACATTACAACAGTAACATTTCAGTTCTCTTACTTCAGATTTCAGACAAAGCAAAGACAATGTTGAGTAACTGCTTATTTAAGGCAGAAATACTGCCAAAGATGAGCATTTCAGCATAAATAAATTATGTGATTAATAAAAAATTATGACCATAGCACTTACTCCAAGGTAGGCATATAATACAAAATAATACAAAATTATTTTAGTGTAACCATACAGCTGGCAGGAAAACAGAGATAACAGAAAAATGAATATCCGTGTCTGGAAGAAAATACAAAAAAACCCAAAACAAAACCACAAAACCCCTGATCTTTATTTTAATTTCACAATAGCTGATATACATATAAGTCTGCAGGTGAAGATAAATTCTAAATTTTGCCATTCAAAAGTAATTAAAATGATTTATACAAAGCCATAAGCCTGTGTTTAAGAAGAGCTGTAGACTAATTTTCTCAAATCTACAGAGTATTACAGAAAAGTCACTCTTACATCAATCTTTGATGTCTTTGAGAAAGCTCCCACAGGATGAACGTGGTCATACAGAATAATAACTCCCACCATCACTCGCATGCAGAACATAAGGGTCTCTTCACTGGTGAATCTACTCCTGTACTCTCTGGAAAACAGAACATAAAACAGAAAAGAGTCTTGACTTTGTACTGGACAATTCTGCAAATTAAGACTGTGAGCACATGAAATCTGAACTAAAATTAATTTTAAGGTTGAAGATGCATCTCAGTAAGACTTTAAAAATCTCTGAATTGCGTACACCCTAGTAAATTCAGACGAATGGTTAGAAAGCAAATGAAGATATGTAAACCTCTTCCAATACCCCTTTCACAGTTCAGATCCTCACTTCAGCGAGATGTCTGAGATGGCTTCACAGAAGATTTCCACAGTTCATGACACATGATGGAGACTGATCATTCTTCTGTTTAACATCAGAAACACAACATACTGGGACCTTAAAGGAAAGCTACTCTTTTTGCTCAAAGTCCTACTTTGATGTGGTTTAGTGGGATCTAATTTCAGCAGCTAGTAAATTCAGGACTTCATCTTGGTGGATCATAGTCATTGATCTCTTTCTAAGTCTATAGGCAGCTTCAACAATCCAGGTTCACTGAAAATCTAAAATGTGGAGGCCTACGAAACAGGACTGTACTGAACTAATTCTAAGGAGTTTTCCTTTGACTTTTCAGTTCCAAAATAACAATATGGATGGCTCAGTTAAAAGACCCTACTGGCTCTAATCCCTGAAACCATCATCAGGAAATGAAAACATTACCTACAGTAGAGAAAAACAGAAATCCTAAAAACCAGAAAATATCACACTTTTTCTAATGAATATTTAGAATATATAATACATAGATTTGTCTACTGTCATTCACTGATTTTCAATATAACACTTGATTTTTTCACTTAAACATATCATTAAAATACTAAAATCTGTACTCTACTACCTTTCAGTTTAGAATAACTTAAACTTTTATTCTTACATAGCATCATAACATGAAGAGATTTAAAGGCTACAGACATTTTGATATTGAAAATGCCTGACTAGCCCACAACTAGAACTAAATATCAGATAACCTTCTGGCACATGACTCATTAACTTTCTCTACTTTTGCAAAAAAATGAGCTGACACATAAGGTTACTCTTCAGTTACTAGGATGTCCTGGGATTGAGAGATGAGTACTACCACCTACATACACCTTTCCAGAACTTTCATAAACAAACACAGTAACCTCAGGAATTCTGCCCTTTATATGGCATCATGAACAAACAATTCAAAGACAAGAAGACTACTTTGACTATCTTGCATGTGTTTTCTACTTAAGTAAACATCTAACCTAAAAACACTTGATTAAACGCATAGCTAAACAATAGCAAGCCCACTGGTTCTATCTACACTATTAGATACAAACACAATTGTACAGTTTCTATACAGATGAACTTTCTCATATGCAGAATAAGATGGCTGCATCCAAACAAGATCTACTCAAATGATCTTTGAAATAGGCTATGTGCATCATTTGTGAAAGCACTACTTGAAAAAGCCAAAATCTTTCCCCTATGTATGCTAGTAAGTGAGCAGCATGGGCAAACAAGAAACAGTAGGTGGCCTAAGGCCCTGTTAGAGAAGAGACAGACACTAAAGCCTCTTACACTATTTTAACCTTTTGTTGAAAGGCAGGCTGACCATGTTAAGCTCTAAGAAAACTGAATTCATTAAAATATTAATATATTAAAATTCATTAAAAATATTATAAGGTGGTTAAAATAGGAGGCAAGGCTTTCTAATACACTTTTATATACAAAGCTTTGTATATAAATGTATATAAATGCTATATAATGCTTTGTATATAAAGTTGCTAGCAGCTTAAGGCATACATAAAGGAATTCATTTGGAAAAAACTGTGTTTATCCCAGGTGGCTACGTAAAATACAATACAAAATTCTCTCACACAAGAAGAACAAGATTTAATGTAAAACTTACGGTGTTTCCAACATGACTTTACATACACTAGCCATAGTACTTAGACAGTCCGTTGTATTTTCAATGGGCAATGTTTTGTTCTAGAAGGGTAAAAAACAGCAAAGGTTCAATAAGCCATCTTGTAAAATTAAAATCAAGCATGTCTGTGATAGATCTTTTCTACCCCATTACTTACTTCTGATACAAAATGTGTAGTTGCATTACTCAGTGTTTTCAGCATTGGTGTGGCTTCTGCATAAAACAGGGACATTCTATTGGCCATTTCATTGTTTACTTCATTCTCAATGTCTAGCTGGTGAAAATATGAGAAAAAATAGTCAGCAAAACTCTTTAAATCTTGCCGGCACCAGGAAAAAGACACAGTACATGCTCATGTCAGCAAGCAGATTGTTGCACAAATAGTTCAACTCGATTTGCTTCATCTGAACTGCTGATTAACTCTCAGTGTGAAGGCCAGAACATGACAGCTAGCAAATCAAAAGAAAAAACACTACCACAAATGGTATAAATGCATACTGACAAATACCTCAGTGTGAGTAGCAGATCAGATTTTATTTGCTTACATGCATGTTGTTTATTCTGTTGCGACTTATTGTCCGTCTGTAGTAACTGAAGTCATTCTGAATTGCTGGGTTTCTCATCTTTGAGAAAGAAAAACAGGAAATAATCAGTTTCAGTCCAAAATACACAGAAAAACCATCATGTATTACAAGATTTTATTAACCTTAAGTTCATCAAAACGAAGAGTAAAATGTAAGATTTCTGCAAACTCTTTCGCTAGAGCCTGTTCCCGTTCCAGGTGTTGAGTTGGAGTATAAGGTGGGCACGTCAACGACTCCAATAAGCTCTGCAGGGCTTTCTCTGAATAAAAATCAGAAGCACAAACTCTATTCAGTCCACATTATGACACATTTTAAGTATCTAAGTATATGTTATTTAAAGGGAATGAACCCTCCAAACATGCAGAACCCTAATGGAAATGCTTTTTCTTACTATTCTAAGATGAGAAACATTTGTCAGATACCTGCCTGCTCAGGCTCTCTGCCATTTCCTCTCCATTTTCTACCAGTGAGCTCTTTTCTCCTTTTTATCACCCTTTATCTGGGTTCTCTATCGAAATTTCTAGAGAAAGCATTTTTATTGCATTCAGATAGTCAAATCTTTCTCTTTCATCTTTCCCAATTAGCCATCAACTCAGTATAGAGATTATTCTGGCATCTCTGTTACTAGAAGTGTACTCTTAGGCACTGATAGTAATGTAATTCAGCTCCTGCAGCTATAATTACTAGCATAACTCAAAAAATGAAAGACTTAATAAGCAGGATGTTGTAGAAGAATTTCATTGCACTGGGAGCTCTCCCACTTCATACATACATCTTGCAAACTGGTTCTCTTCCAGGGTCCTACTTCAAGGAGTAATTACACCATGTTTTGGGTTTGTAGGGATGAAAAAGTCAGTGTAAAACTTCAGGTTTTCACTGTGTGAGAGAGTTTATTAATACCCTTTCTCCCTGGGATAGTTATCCCATTATCCCTGTTTTAAAAATATCTCAAAGTGTTATTGTTTTACATTCCTTTTAAAACACTGAAGTATCCAAATTACAAAAAAATAAATTCCATCAGTACAATATGGAACAGTGAAACGCAGAGAGTGACACGCACCAGAGAAAAACTTGACACAGTTTTATTGCATTCTTTGCTTATACTCTAATTAGAGAATACAGACTTATTTTAAGTGTCAAACTAACAAACTATGGTCATTTTGAAATCAAATTAAGATTAAAAATACGCCTTGATAAACTTAATTGCACTTAAATGCCTGTTCATATTAAACAAGTATTAACAATCCTTTAAAAGGCTGTGAAAAAGAAGCTTCCTATTTCTTTATATATAAAGTAACCTAATAGACATAGTAAACCAGGACTCACCTAATCTGAGTGAAAACTCATAGAAGCGCTTCAGCCTTACAACCAGAGGACATACTGAATTCCATGCCTTTTCTTGCAACTGGATATCATTGGGGTTTTGTATTGCCTGAAATGAAAATATTACTGTAAAGAACTGTGGTATATAAATAACAAGCAAAAGGTGGTTTGGAATTTTTCAACCATATTATTTTAGAAAGTAAGTACCATAAAACGTAGAACAATGACGAGAAATTACACTGCACAGGAACAGGAAATTACTAAGTCCAAAAAATACTGTGTTTTCCACCTTTCCTCTTCCCTGTAACACACTGATTTAAAATTATTCATTCCAATGCACCACTATATACAGAAATATGGTTTAACATATTCTTTGGGGAGCAAACCTATTGTAGAAGCATCAGGTAACACCTTTTGTCTAATTACTGATTGCAGAAATAGCCTTTTATAAAGGGTTTGATGCTTTTGAAATCTTCAACATATTCAAGTTCTCAAGTAACCAACAGCTCACGCTTAACAGTAACTGTGAAGCTGATGCAGAAAAATGTCTGGTTAGCTGAGAAAAATCATAGAATCATAGAACGATCTGGGTTAAAAGGGACCTTAAAGAACATCTAGTTCCAAGACCAGGTGGCTCAAAGCCCGTCTAACCTGGCCTTGAATACTTAAATTTTAAGGTAAAGTCCAAAATTGTACTTTTGGACCAGTTTCACAGAATAAGATGCATGTAAAGTGGATGTAAGGTTATAATTTACTGTGGTTCACTATTTCATTTACACAGAATACTATTTTCAACTTCTTCTATAGTGTATTTCTGACATCTGAGTATTTTCTTCCACGTCCTCAACTTTGACTTCTACCATGAGACATATGAAATAAGGCATATGAAATAGTGCTTTTAAAAGTGAAAAATTATAGTAATTACTATCAGTAAGCTTAAGACGTAAAAAAAAAAAAAAAAAAAAAAAAGAAATTTAGGTCTTTGTATTTGATGATACACTTAATCTGTAATATATTTTCTAAGTTTTCAGATAGGCTTGAGAGATGGGCCCATTTGAACCTCATGAAGTTCAACAAGGAGATGATTCTCTCCATCTACTCCGCTCTCCCGAGACCCCACCTACAGTACTGCATTCAGCTCTGGGGCCCACAAGAGGGACGTGTTTGAGTGCGTCCAGAGTAGGCCATGAAGATGATCAGAGGGCTGGAGCACCTCCCCTGTGAAGAAAGGCTGAGACAGTTGGGGTTGTTCAGCCTAGAGAAGAGAAGGTTCCAGGGAGATCTTAGAGCAGCCTTCAAGCACCTCAAGGGGACAACAAGAAAACGGAGAGGGAGTTTTTATGAGGGCATGTATTGCTAGAACAAAGGCTATTGCCTTCAGATTGCAAGAGGGTAGATTTAGCTTAGATACAAGAAGGCAGTTCTTCACTAGGAGGGTGGTGAGGCATAGAAACATGCTCTGCTGGGAAGTTGTGGTTGACCTGGCAGCGTTACAGGACAGGCTGGATGAAGTTTTGAGCAACTTCTTCTAGTGGAATGTGTCCCTGCCCATGGCAGGGGGTTGGAACTAGATGAGCTTTAACATCCTCTCCAACCCAAACCATTCTATGATCTAAATTGTAACAATTCATAGAACGTGCTTGGATACAGAACAGTAGCAAGGAACACACTGAGTTTTGCTTGATTTTGCTTCCAAAGAACTGTCATTAACAAACATACATCTCTAATTTCTTGTCCAGCTCCTTTGTACGCCTGAAGGTCTGCAAGCATACTTTCCGAGTCCTGTAAAACTGCACTGATCTGATTCCATACCTCCCTTTCTCCATCCGTGGGCTGTGCATCTAAGAAATTGAAAAGCAAAATGCACAAAGTCAAAAGGTAGCTGCAACACAAATAGCAAGATTACTCAGTTCTACCTAACATTATATCCAGCTTGACTATGTGGAACTCCATTTCGATGTGTTTTTATAAATGATACAATTATACTGCACTGCTATTCTGCTAACTTCCCGGTTTCTGCTTTCTATGGGTTTTGTATACTCTGCTTCATAATGACTCTTCTCAAAATGCAGCATTTTAAAGTGAAGCAGTATCATAAAGCAATGTTACTTGAAAATAGATAATGCATCAATCCTTTAGTAAAAACGTTCATCTATCATGAGCTCTACAGCTCAATTACAAACAGTTGTTCACTTTTCTTGCAGCTTGGGGATAAAATCAGCTTTTCAGAGGAAGGGACAGTGGGATATTATGCCACTTTGACTTTCCTCCAGGCTTCCTTAACAAGAGTAATTTATTTCTCCTTTTGTGTAACACAGATACGGTATTGTTAAAAATAAACATTTTTCTTATGTCAGAAATCATTCCTGTTACAAAAATAAATCCAGCTCTGTCAATGATCAGTTTTCAGGGAGGGAGCGACCTGTAGACCTCTATTGTTCAGAGAAATTACATTTGGAAGTAGATCAATTTTCCCATTCAAATCCCATCCGATGGGATTTTCACAGCAGTGTCACACCAGGGAGTGATGCTGTCCCTAGAACATCAACATGTTAGACATCTTCTACCTTCTCTTGCCTTAAAACATCAAGACAACTGGCACTGACTAAAGACTGGATGACCTACATACAGATCTGTAATCAGTATTTGTAGAAACAATCGTTGTCCCTGAAGATTTCTACAGAGACACTTTTTTTCTTTCCCTTTAAATGTGTATTTGCATGTGAAGATAGAACTTTAATTATTATTTAAGAAAAAAATACTTTGAAGGTGCATCTTAGGGCTACTTGACTTAAAGGCAGTAAGATACCCTCAGTTCAAAACACACCGATTAAGGGCTACTGTATACATCTCAAGATTAATAGACAAGAAATTTTAAAAGTACTTTTTCTATTTAGTCTTCTCACTGTCATCAAGAAATAAGACAGAGTTTTCCACCTATCTACCATAACTTATTCGTTTACCCACCCCCCATTAGAAACAAATGAACCACTTCACTTTGGAGTGTGTGGAAAGAGCAGCATTCTCTTCACGACGTTTCAGGTTAGGATAATTTGTTTAAATGTCTCAAGTTATCTAGGGACCTTGCATGAATGAGACATATGGTTGAGACTTACATGTCCATAGCTCTGAAGAAACTAATACTTAAAATCTTTCTTATATTCCTACGTCACAGTGAGTCCCATGAGATTGGGCACATGAAACAATCTGATTTGACTTTTGTTTCACTACGGAAGTTTCCCCTAATCTTGTTTAAAAGACAGAAGAAGTCAAAGCAAAAATAAGCCAGACTTACTCTTCTGGGTTTTATATCGAAAATAGCACCAAAGAGAAAAACTGTCTCTAACAGGAAAATCCCAGCTGGGACACAGCTGTTGAACCAACCTACTAGTCAGTTTAACTTTACAGTGTTACTGACTGGTTCTTTCCCCAAGCTGCAAGAAATCTCATTTATACACAGTAAGAGGTCCGTCACCTTGTGATAAAGAAACAAAACAGTAAATGCTTCTGAATTTAATGGAGAAAGTAATCTTGCTAAACAGTTACATACCATTCAACAACAGAGTAGGGGAAGATAGGTGTCACCTATAAATCAGTATCTACATTTTAATAGTTAAATATAAGTTAAATAAAGTAACATTTTCAGTGAATATTAAGACATAAAAGAGTAAATTATTTATCAGTACAGTTCATAAGTGTAAAATTTGCATGTTCACGTCACCTGAAGCATGGGTTGGTTAACAAGGTGCTTCTAAGTTACTTTTTACAATTTATTTACTTTAAAAAATGTTAGCCTCTAATAAAAATTTTAACACTATAGGCAGCTCAGCATTTTGGAACTTAAAAATGACTTTTATTAACACCCCCTATTGTTAGTCTTTTTAAAATTTTCCCAGTTCATCTTCTAGAAGTTGGGGGAAGGTTGAGAATTTGAAACCCACTAAGCTTTCTGTAGGATCCCAGCACCTGGGGAAGTAGGAGTAGGAGGAAGGCAGGTGGGTGGAAAAGGGAAAGAAAGGGAAGGGAGAGGAAGAGGGCTGCAAAAGCTACAGAGCAACAGGCTTAGCTTGCATTTGCAGAAGCAGTTTATATTAATGCCGAAAGTGCTGAAAGTGTTTAGCTTACAAATAAGGATTGGAAGGATGATTCAGGCTTTTTAAAAAAACCCATGCATCTTACTAATGAAATATATGTTATGCAAACAGATGTTCTGATAAGATCATGGCCATGTTTCAAAAGGGATTTATACGAAGATCTCGCCAAAAATGGTCAGCTAAAATACCTGTAATCAATCACTTTGAAAAAGGTCTCATTTTGCTGTCAACAACAATAATAGTAATTGCAGCAACAACAACTAAAAGGAATATAGATTTCTTCATGACAGATTTTGGCTTTTAAAACTGGTTTTCTATTCCAAAAATACCAGAACCTGTTCTGAGTAAAAATTGCCATTCCTGAATCACAGCATGGAATCACTGCTTGGCTATGCTCACCTCTTACCCCATACCACCATAGACCCAGCATGCACTTAGGCAATTTGAGCCAATTTATAAATAAAACCACAGGCACTGACTAATCCACATTGAATGCAAGCCCTCTCAATAATAAGTTATCAAAATCACCGGACTTACTGCATTTCATGAGTTTTGAGTACTCATGGTTAGCATTCAGAGTACACTGTCTTTAATAAGACAAATAGGAAACCCTTTCACCTTTGCCTAAATCTTTCTAAAGCAAATCCTAAACCTGACAACTAAATGAATCCTCTATCAAGTTAATTCAAGAGTCAGACCGTGCTTGACTCTTCCATATACAGATTCTATCAGGAAATTTTCACTTAGAAAGCAAAAATTTTATCTCTGGGGAGGAATATAATTTCATTGGCTCCATTCAGAAATGATCAGGATATGACAATTCATCCATTCCATGAACAAATGCTCTCTTTCACCATTACTTATGGTCTATTCAATGTTTTGGATGGGGCTTCAGACTTCCATTAAAAGAAGGTGGAACGCTGGACCCATTACAATCCATTTGTGGATGCATTAAGTATTTCAGGTGCCTGGTGGGGTACGAATGTGCAATCATCATTCTTTTCTAGACAAATACCTGTACTTTGTTTTGTTTTCTCTCAAAAAAAAAAAAAATTCCCCTAATAGTTTTCTGAACAGTTTTGAGTTTTCATTCTTCGTCAAGTGAAGAATTCAAAGAAACAGAAACTGCAGTGTAGGTAATACATTAATACTCACAGGACAAGATTAAACGTAAGAAGGATATGAAGCCTTTATCAACGCAAAATCAAGTATAATATCCAAGTAATTTGTATGAAAAGGTAAGACAGTACTAAAAAGCGCATCTAAACTAAACACCCTTTCT
Source organism: Coracopsis vasa (assembly GCA_026283785.1). Classification (NCBI taxonomy): domain Eukaryota; kingdom Metazoa; phylum Chordata; class Aves; order Psittaciformes; family Psittacidae; genus Coracopsis; species Coracopsis vasa. Next base: position 18,760 of record JANHGB010010157.1, on the reverse strand, counting down.
GTATCTGAAATGCAGATCAGACACATAGAACGTTTTTCTCCCCTCAGTCAAACCGTCTGCAGATTAGGATTCCCACAGAAGCTGGTTTCATTTCCATGAACGTGGAATCATATTTGTCAAAAACACATCATACTCTCCTGGCCTCAACAGCCTAGCAAAAGAAGAGTGAATAAAACAAGATGCCTTCCAGGCTCTGCTTTCAGCTCTTCTCCTATCCACTGCTGAAGGTGGCTAATAATTCCTCTAGTCACTGACTATTATGAGAGCAGTAAGTCTGTTTTACTGTATAAACATAAAGTCTTATTTCAGGTTTGTCACCATGGCAGTGGTTTTTCCTATTCCAATCTGGGCAAAACTAGACAAAAAAAGCTAGTTTATGTCCTCAGAAAAGACCAAAGTGATTACAGTTACACTGAATAATGCTTTTTAGAGGGTATCAGAACCTGCTACACTCCATACATTAAAAAAGAATAGTATTAGGTAGAAACAGTACCCTACAATGGATTTTTGAATCTAAACTTTCTAAACTAGCCATAACAAAATGAAACTCCCTAAATTGTTAACACTTGCTACAGGCATGGTGCTGTGCCAGATATCAGTGCCAGGCTTCACCTGTGTGACAGAAGTGGACAGGCCTCTCTCTGACTGAGGCATTGCTTCCTGCTTAGGGTACTCCCTACCGCACAGAAGACAAGAGTTTAACCTCCAGCTGGCTGGAAACAGAATCCATCTTTATCCTTGCACCTGCAGAACGAGGGTATTAATACCCTATTATGCAAAAAATGGGCAGTTGCTCTGCTGCCAGATATATTCTAATAAGAAGAGACTTTTAATCATACATGAACAATTCACTAACATTTCTGGGGATGGGAAATCCTAGAAAACAAGTGTCCTTGACTGTTGGGAGTATAAGTGGGATTAGATCAGGATCAGGTAACAAGCCCCCTTACATTTAGGCAGAAAGGGAACCTGCTCAGTTTAAGGTTAGAGTTTGGTCTTATAAAAGCTGTTTATTATCTGAGGAGATGATGGTACTGAATAATAATCTCCCAATAATCTGTAAGCTTTAGTATTTTAATCTTAAAAAAAAAAAAAAAAAAAATTTTTTCTTAACTCAACCACTCAGCCATCAAAGCATTTCCAAGAATTCATGTGGAATTATTTATTTTGCCTGAAATAGGCTATGTGCAACAGTAATTTGACAGTAGATCTTCTGCAAAAAAAGAGCACTTGTAAACTACTGCAGAAAGAGCTTCAAATATCCAGAATTAATTTACCTGTGAGCATTTTAAACAAGGTCAAAATCTAAAGAACAAAATGGTTCTTGAACTGACAAAATCCATTTCAAGAGAATTTGTCCTATGGGCTCATGAAATGCTGACATGCACAGACTCTCAAGACTTGCCATCCACTCACTCTTCCTAACATTATTTTTTAGTTGAGAACTAAGAAGGTATTAAGGTAAAGTAAGTGGTATATAATCACTCCAGCATGTAGCATTTTGATTAACAATGCCTATACCAAGATACAAGTGTAATACAGCAATACAGTTCACTTTCTGAGAATGAAGAGATTCTTTTTCTTCACATTAACCTTTCAGTAGACCCTAAAAAAAAAAAAAAAAAGTAATTTGGTTGAGTGCAGATAGTTTGCATTCACCTCAAGGAAAATGCTTTTTCACCTGCATAGGAAAACACTATTCTCCACATCACTCTCTGAAGTTACTACTGTTTCAATTTGTCACTGTTAGCTTTCAAGGCTGGACTAAACGGATCTTTAAATTGCTTCTCTTTGCACAGATCCAGAGTCACTGCCTAACTTTGAAATGATTACCGGAGATCACACAGAACTGCTTCTGCTATACCACATTAACTGAAACTAATGTTGGGTTCAAGCTTTTTCAAGTATGACCACGGAGTTACAAAACATGGTTCCCCATCTGGAATGAAGAAGAATACTAGTAAAAGATGTCATAAGAATTACAACTGATGCTATAGACAGCTGCAGGAAATGGGGTGAAAAGGAGATAATTTTAAACATTATCTTTTTGCTAGCCTCAACTTTCCTAGGCAAAAATAAAATAGCTGTTAAAACCCCTCCAACAACTGAAAGGTGAAATTTGAAACTTCCTTCTTTTTCATGATTTTTGCTCATCTTCTACTACAGCACAAGGAAAGATTTTGAAGAAAAAAACCCACAACTCTGAATTAGGTAAGAAAACTTATTTTTCTAAGTTCTGTTCCTACCTTCCCATTTTTCAAGACTTCAAGATTTGCATAGAAGAAATGTATTGAAAGGACTAAGGCTAAATACAAAAAACCTCAGGCTGGTGAAAAATATTTAACAGAAAAGTGAGCATGCAAATGAAGCAAAGCAACTTGTAATTAAGTATATTTTAAAACAAACACAAAAGCCAATAATGGCATTTTTCAAAAGATGCGATGCCAGACTGTCCTCCTGGAGAACAACAACTCACAATAATTTTTGTTGCACAGAACAACTCACCCTTACAACATATTGCCTATGACATGTGCATTAGTTAAGGGTAATAACGGAAAGCAATTGAATAAAAACCTACTACGTTAACCTTACTGTGTAACTTCAGATATCTAAATCTGTACAGATATCTAAATCTGTACAACTGCTTGTTATCCTCTCCTGACTTTCTGTTTCCATCCATGTGCCATTGCTGGGGTTCTTCCAACCATGCCATCATCCACATCACCCTGACCTGACTGGAAGAGTAGTTAGTAGGTGGGGGAGAGAGGTAAGGTGGTAGTTTGGTGGGGGTTTTTTTGAACAGCTAGTTCTTAGCAAGTTCATTTTCCCACACAGCTATCATTGGGTG
>JANHGB010010157.1:0-15902 GCA_026283785.1 Coracopsis vasa | reverse complement strand
ACCTGACTGGAAGATTATTTAGTAAGTGGGGGAGAGACTGTTAAGTTTGGGAGGGGGCGGGTGTGTGTGTTTAATAGCTAGTTCTTAGTACATTAATTTTCCCATGCAGCTATCATTCACGATGGGTGCAATTGTGTGGTTCTACATTTCAATTCTAGCATAACGGTATGAGATTACGTGCTAAATCATCACCCATGGGACCTCCCCTTTGGAGCAGCACAGATGAAATCAACTGTCAAATGAAGTTAACACCATAATGTTTTTCCACTTTCTTTCTATAAACACTTGTATCACTTTTGACCAACACCAACCCATAAAGACTCTGATTTTTGAGGCATGGAAACAGGGAGTATCTGTTCTACTCCTGCAAATGACGAAAAAGGCTGTTTCTGGTTTTTTAAGCAGCATTTGTGTGGCACATTGTACGTACAGCAGGAAGAAGTATGTCACACCCCCTCCTTTTAGGTAGAACACATACCAAATGAAGACCACAAAAAAAAACCCAAACCAGCAAAACAGGGCAGGAGTATCCAAGAACCTCTGTAAACATCTCAGTAGTCCTGACATATTTACTATGAGATTTCAACTTCTGGCTAATGAAAAAGTGCACAAAAAGTAGAAAACAATATGCCAATGCAAGTAATAAAAAAGACTAAACAATCAACTCCGCATAACCCCTTTATGCTCTGAATGGCCAACTGTAGCCACCATTTTCATTCATGAACTCAAACTGAAAACTCAGGCCACAGAAAGTCACACACCCAGTAAGCATGTAAGCAGGCTCTTATCTATGTCCACTAACTAAAAGCATCCATTCTTTTACACCGTATGGCTAATGAAAGGAGACCAAAGCACAAAACTACAGAGGCCTTCAGAAACATCCCTTCGACACAATACAGATTTCATGCCTTAAAACCCTCCAGAACTTTATTTCACAAGTAAAACATTTTTACCTTTCACTCGCATCAAACTCACTGAAATTCAGAGATGAGTTTTGTTCCTCTCTAGGCAGACGTACCTGACTAGCATGCCCATGTTCTTGCACTAACTACTGGCCACCTCCAGTGGGAGAACGTGTTTCACCCCATTCAGCTCTTAGCAATGCACTTTCAGGAAATAAACCAAACAACCTTTGCTGCCAAGGCAATAAACCAGATATTTTCCCCTCTTACTACCACCTCCATGCCATAAAGGCTTCCCATTGCCAGACTTCTTGTTCCTGCCAAGTCTGCAGCCTGGGTCAGCAGCCCTTTCTTACCATCCAGGACATGATGGAACTCACTAAACCTCGAAGCTCAGAGCAGCTGAAAACCTTAATAATAGCTTGGCAAAGCTACAGAGCACTACTGAAGCCTTCAAATGTCTGAGAGGAAAAAAAAAAATGATGTGATGATTTGGGTAAAGGTTTGACACCCTGGGTTTACAATAAAATTCTCAAATGATATAGAAAGAAAAAGGGATACACAGCTCTTAGTACCTTCTCTTAAACCCAAACCAACTTATCAACTTTTTTTCGTAACTTAAAACTGATTCTTCATAATGAGGTAAATAACATCTAGATGAGAAGATTAAGATATGTGCAAAGGTATAGTTATACACTCCAGCTCTCATCCAAGAAAGCATGTTTGAACAATTTCATGAGGTATGTGTTTAAACGACTTTTTGAATCAGTGCTTTAGAGTGTGTACACACACACACAATCTCATCACATCAATAATTTTTTTTTCAGAAAAATAATTCAGAATAAGCGATTCAAGAAAACTTTTAAGCTGACAAAATGTGTGTCTATAATCACCTGAAATAGTCTCTTAAACAATACTTCAAAACAAAGTTATTTTAAAAACACTGGCTTCTCTCAAAATTTTTTGGTTGATTTTTTTTGTTTTAGAATGAAGATATTAAGAGACAAAACATCACACACTGTTAGCATTTTAAATAAAAATCATTTCACAGCAGTAGTGAAGTAAGATTAAACCCATATTTAAGGATTTGATGACCAGTTTCCAAGACAATGTCTGGAAGTACATGCAGTGAAACTGCAACCAGCAAAAATGAAATAGCTTTGAATCAGATATAGATGTGACAAGGAATTAGAATGCAGAACACTGTTTTGCAAACTGATAACCATGCAATTAAGAGAGATGCAATCAAGCACATACACTTTGACCACTTCCCTTCTTTTTAGAAACTATAATAATCCCAGTTAAATCATCACTGAACCAGGCAAAAGTTGTGCCATCTCCACTGCTTATATGTTTTCAGCTTTTTATTTCCAACATATATTTCCATTCAAGGAAGCAACTTAAAGAATTTTTCCTTTTAAACTGATTTGTTAAAGAAAGCTGAGGTCAAGTTCATTCATATGTAAATTTAACAATGGCTCGGGTTTTGAAACTAATTCAAGGTAAGATTTTACTTTTGTATCTATCTTTCTGCCCTTATCTGTTCAGAATGAATTAATTTTGTATGGTTTATAAATATCAAAAAGCACTGTTCAGTTGAAGTGTAATTTGATTTGTTTGCAAATCCCTTTTGAATTGCTTTGTGATGCGTAAGCGCATGCAGTTTATTAGGAAATAATAAGCAAAGAAGGCAAGCCAGGCAAGAAGCTTTGCTCACTTTCAAAGTCAAGGAAAAAATTTGGCCCCTGATCAAGCTCTGTGCAAGTGAGAACTTTTAAAAGATTTCCCATTTGGTTCCTGAAAAATAGAAAAGGAAGAGAAAAGGAGTCCTGAGTGAACAAATGGTTTTAAAGACAAGGACCTGGACAGATTGGTTGTGCTGGAAAATACACACTGCAAGCAATCAGGTTTTAAAAGTTTTTCCTCAGTTTGCTCTTAAGTCAGAGAAAAGATTCTCTCATTATCTTGTAATTGTTTGAACTTACTTTCAAAATCCAGGAAAAAATGTGGATAGTTTTCAATTTCCCTGGTAAGGACCTTAAGAAGATTACCCATCCCAGCAAACCTAGTAAATGCAACAAAATCGTAAACAGTTACATACGTAAACTTAGAATACTCCAACTAAGGGCTTGACATGGTCTGCATCGTGTATTAAACATTTTGGCAAGTTCTGAACCATGAGATACATTTTGAAGGTCAATTCTGTAATATTTATGCATGCAGACAGAGAGACTAAGACCTTGGATAAATAAGAGAAATAATTTCATTAATCAAATTGGAAATGAAATGCTGTATCAATATAACAACACAGAGAACAAACAGATATTTATGAGTTTATTAGCCAGAAGAACAAACTCAACAATATCTGTATTTGTAAACCCTATAAATTGCTGGATTCAAGATTATTTAATACCAGTCCAGAGTAAAAAATGAGGTCTTAATCCTTTGTTTGTGTTCTTTAGCAGAAATACATGCTATTTCATGAAAGTAATTCAATTTAAGGGGGAGAAAAATCTGTTTCTAATCAATATGGTTTTCTAAAATATTACTGTAAAGATGTATCAGAAATAAAAGCTAAAAAGTTTGTTCTTTCTAACTTGTAAAAATGTATGCATGAATTTTTGGAGGAAAAACAAACAAACAAACAAACCAACCAGAAAAAGGTTCATCCACTATCTTTTTCATCTTTTTTTCTGTGTTATTCCTTTCTTTTACCATCTTGGAACCCTTTGCATTTGAAGTTATGAAAAACCCTCAAAAGGAAAGTGACCAGTTCTTGAAAAGGCAAGTCTTTATGCAAAACGAGATCTGAAGAAGTTTTTTACCAGTACAGTCCTTAGGAAGATACATTATTCTGAAACTATGTAAAAGTATATCTTCCTTGGGCAAACTTTTTCTCAGAAGAAAGAAAAATTAAATCATGAAAAGCACATATAAGGATGAAGAGGTCTGCCTGGAGGGATGTAGAAAAATATAATTTTAGATTTAAAACTCCGATTGAAAACTGATTTTTGCCTCAAAGATATCAAAGATAAATATTCTCAGTACTCTTAAACCATGGCTCTTGGGGTTCACATCTGATGCTCATTTATTTTTCAGTTAAACTTTTTTCTCACTTCCGAAATCAGACCACAGAAAAATTATTCTAAGCACGTATATGGTTGATACTCTATATGAAGAGACTAAGGTTTTTTCAAATTCTCCCCCAAGCATGATAAAAGTATCATCAAACCTAATGTCTATATGCATGTAAGGGATATATTTCTATAGCAGGAAAACCTAGGAAGGTAATGTAAGGCTTAGAGATTTCAAAGCAGCCCTATTCAGTCCATAAAATTATGCAAATTTAATCAATAATCTGCTCGGAGCATGTAGCTTCATGTAAAACAGGTTTTTGTTAGACAAATAGCTTTGTTTTGCATTAAATACTGTTTCAAAATTTTCTGTCCAGAACAAATCCAGTAAGCAGCCTGTCAAGCCCTTTACAATTAGCAACATCTTGCATACACAACACTGAAACATAAAGAAACATTCTCCATTAGTCATAAAGTTACATTCATTCACATACAGGGAAAAAAATTTACACTTTTACTTTCAGAATAAGATCTGCACCATATGAGCTGAGTCAGATTTTCTGATTAGCCTACAAAGGGAGAGAAAACATACAAACAGAGCAATAGATTTTATACAGCATTAAAACTTCTATCTTCAATAATTTGAACATTTTCATCACACCGGTGTAATATATTTTATCAGCATCAAGTAAGATACATAAGATAATGTGCATACACTTATTTTCGTTTTCGTAACCTCAGAAGAAACAATTTATATTATTATGAAATACTATCACAAGCTAAATTACTGAGTCAGTTTGGATTCTTCACTTTCAACTTGTTTTAAGCCGTATCTTACCTCATTGCCTTCACTCTTCAGAGAGTATCCAACCATTTCTTCTACTGCCAAAGTTAGCACTGCATCCAGAGACTGGTTTAGTTGATAGTATGCTTCGAACAGTGAGGAAGCCTTTTTGCCAAAAACCTGAGGATATGCTCCCTCATTTGCATCAAGTAGCTTGAGGTCATGTGCCCAAGCTCTAGTTTCTGATCCTTCTTACAGAAGTACAGCACATCAGTGCTCTGGAGATTTCTGAGTGTAAGTATTTTTCTTGAACTTCTATTCTGTATCTTAACCTAATTTTATGCCCTTCTCTTTCAATCCCCACGCAGAAACTGATTCAGCTATTTAAGTCACAAGTATGAAACAAGAAAACCTGCCACAAACTTTATATACACTCTCACGGTCAGCCTGAATTTTCCAACGAACTCAAAGGCACTGGTTTGACATCATCCATTTCCAATATACACCAACCCAAAATCCAGTGAAACTCAACATCGACATCTAGAAAATATGGTTCAGACAGCTGCTAAACATGCTTTACTTCTTTTATGATACAAAATAAATTCCTTAGGTTTCCTGAAAACCAAAACTAAAAGCAGGATCTAGTTCCAAGAAACTTTCACTTTAAACTATAACTTATCATTCAACGCTAAGGTTTTAACCCCATACTAAAAGGCCAACCTTCACTTTAATGGAAGTGTTTATAAACATAATTCCTTGCCCCAACCTGAATTACTTTATTATGTATAGCTTGCTGCTTCCCAGTACTGGGACCTTCCAAACCGTCTTTGCCTGAAAACTTCAGTGATGTATTCCAAATTTCAAGAACAGCAAGTCACTTCCAGGATAATTTTTAATGAGATTTCAAAGTAACTAATGATACAAATTCTGAGCAGATCAGCATATATACTGCGGCTACAACAGAAATGCAAAGAAACAGCTGATGCATAGAAGCAAATCAGAAAGCTTTCACTTAAGAGCATAAAATTCCATTTCATTAAACCTGGAAAGCATTTTACTTACTGTAAAATCAGCTTAAACGTGGAAATGAGACTCAACGCATATAGAAAAAAAATATTGCTGCTACAGCACTCCAAAATGATAGCAGCTTCTCTTTAGTGTCCAAATACCTCAGAATTCCAACTTTTAACAGCATGCTTTAAAAATTACATGTTGACATGACAATGATGTTTGCGTTTTCATGTTTTCCAAATCATTAAAGCTTATCCTAGGATATTACATAAGCATATAGAAGAAACTTTCTAAGCTACTGTTGATAGTTTACTGTTGACAGGTAGGAAAACAAATTCCTTCTCCCCCACTACACCAATCAGTTTACTTTTGAATTGTGATAAATACTATCCCCAAAAACCAAACCAAAATCAGCCACAGATTTTAAATACATATAATGAAAACATATTGAAGTATGTATTTCTCAGATACTGAAAACCAGTTTTGAAAGTTTGGTAAATGTTCAGAAACTAGGTATTACCAACTAAACATTGCATGCCCAAAGCTAAGCATCATGTTAGTTCTTTGTTTACACACTGTTTTAAGTAATTATATAATTTTGAAGTGTGGTGTTTTGTATTACTTTTAAATTATAGCTATAGTACTACATAAATTGCTAGAGAAATACTAATTTATTTCTTATTCCTTTACGGGACTAATTTAATCAGGACCAACTGAAACTCATCACCAGCACTGTAGCTACACTGAAGGTATAATAGACAACCTTGTGGTGGTGAAAAAGGACACATTTACCAGCTCAACCCTTTGCTGCTCATCAGTGCTCCTTTGCCAGAAACTATTTCCTAAATTTGCCTGCTTACATAAACAGCCTAAAAGGCTTTTGTCAAAATGAGCTGGATCAGCAAATACCTACTGTTTAAACTCATTTAGATCATCCTAAAAAAATGGGGATGGGAGGATTCTCATGAGCAGCTCCATTTGGTATTTCAAGGGAAACAGAGGCTCTCAAGTTCTGGGGCGGCAATGGATACTTAAGAATGGTAACTTCCATAAAAGTTATCATTGTTAGGAGTGATAACAGCATAGGAATAACAACTTCTGGGAATAATAATGGCACACTTATGTGGGTAGGGACAGGCATCCAGTCCACAGTCTGAGGAACTGTACTGTACAAAGCAGTGGACCTGACCTTACTGCACAAATAATTAACTGTGGTTTCAAAAAACCACCAATATCTGAATTTAAGATCTCTCAGATCAAAAGCATGATTCCAAATAGTTGTGATATTCACCCAAAAAATTTGTTAAGATGCTTGTGAGGAGATATTAGAAGCCCAAGATTCAGAAACTGGTTTTATTCTATTAAGGAACAAAACCAAAATGAACAAAGAAATCCTGATTAGAAACCAAGAAATCTCTTAACAATGATAATCTACTTTTTCTGAAGAAAACTTGTATCACTCATTTTTTTTTTTTTCTTGGGAGAGGAAGGAAAATAATTTTTAACTGCATTTGCCAACCCTATTAGCAACATTTTTGTCTTTTTTTCCCTTCTTTGCAATAAACATATTAAAACCACCTAATCTCTATTTCTGTAAGGCTAGCTCCAAGGAAACTGGAATGCTGCAGTGCTCAAGAGTCATTCACAGACCAAAGGTACAGGCAGAGACTGGAGCACCTTCCCATGGGTGCCCCACACACGCCTCCCCTACTTCTCACTTTCATCATCAGCATGTGAATGGAGCTCTGCAATGCTCAGGCAACAGAACAGGTTTTATCGTTGGTAAGAAACTGGGATATTATCATCCCTGCCCATGGCAGGAGGGTTGAAACTAGATGATCTTTAAGGTTCCTTCCAACCCAAACCATTTCATGATTACAGCTGTGAAAGCAGAGTACTGGAGTCAAGAATAGTCAGGGAAGCACTCTGATTCATGCTCACAGCAATGCTACAAAATCATTGGAGTTAGGGGTGGGGTTATCTAGACCCCAAAGCAGGAACAGCAGCAGCTCTGTCATTCTGCACAGATGTTTGTCTAAAGTATTCTTAAAGCTCTTCAAAAAGCAATTTAAGCTCAATCATGATAGCTCATGTTTTATTATACCTGACCAGTTTCGCTGTCCTTTTCGTAACTCTCCAAAGGGTCCAAATTCCAGGGGGCCACTCAACTCTAGGTACAGTGCTCCAAATGCATCCAAGTATGATGCCAAATATAATGAAGGAATTATATTTTGCAGAGAACTGTGTTTTACACATCCCTCACATATTGTTACCCTAAGTTTTATTTTACCCATAGCTTTCTTTTTTGCATTTTGGCATTTTATTAGTCCTATTTCTATACAGTACCTTATATTGGAGCAGGTCATCTTCAGTGCCATCACACAGCACACACAGGACAACGAGGTGATCAGGCCTAATCAGTGTGACTCTCCGAAAGGCAGGTCCTGCTTGATTAACATGATCTCCTTCTATGACAAGGTGACCTGCTTAGTGGCTGAGTGAAAGGCTGTGGATGTTGCCTAATTAGGCGTTATTAAAGCCTCTGACATCATTTCCTACAGCATTCTCCTGGAGAAACTGGCAGTTCATGGCTTGGATGGGGGTACTCTTCACTGGATACAAAACCTGACTGGACTGCTGGGCCCAAAAAGTGGTGGTGAACAGATTAAATCCAGTCGGTGCCTGGTCACAAGTGGTGTTCCCCAGGGCTCAGTACTGGGGCCAGTTGTGTTTAGTATATTAATCAATGATCTGGATGAGGGGATTGGGTGCACCCTCAGTAAAGTTGCAGACACCACCAAGTTGGATGGGAGTGTTGATCAGGTAAACGACAGGGAGGCTCTGCAGAGGGATCTGGACAGGCTGCATCAATGGGCTGTGGTCAATGCTATGAGGTTCAACAAGCCAAAGGGCCAGGTCCTGCACTTAGGCCATAACAACCCCATCTAATGCTACAGGCTTGGGGAAGAGTGGCACCAAGAAGCAGCCTACACACAAGTGAAGAAAAAAACGTGCCACACATGTCTTATGCAGGTGAAGCATAAACAGACAAAAAAAACAAACCAAACCAAAACCAGTAAAACTCAAACCCCAAAACAGATGTAAAGAAGTGAAAAGTGGACGAAGAGAAGAAAGCTGCTCAAGGTGAAATTAATCCAAGATAAAAGAATCATACCTGCTTTGAACAATTATTTTATTACAATTCCTAGAAAAGCAACAGCTTTTGCTGTTAACTGATATACAGACAGATTGGAAGGCACAAAACCTACAAAAAATGTGAGGCAAGTCAAAGGGAGTTAATAAATAGTTTGCAATGACAAATACATTTCTCACTAATCATAAAATGTTAAAAGACCTGGACAACAATATTAGTACCAGTAGCCCCAAGGATTAAAGAGCTTGGCTCATGGTTTCACTAAAATCAAAAGGAAAATAAACCCCAAAGGGTTACCTTAGGTGAACTTACAATTTACTCACGGGGGGATTTTTCTATATGCCAACCCTCAAACCTGAACATACTTTGAACAGAACTCCTACATATTTTCAAAGTGCATAACTCAAAAAAGCCATCATGAAAGGATGAAAACCAGGCAAACAAAATATCTGGATTCCGATTCATAGGTCATAATAAATTAAAAATGCCAACAAAAAATGTAGAATGGAAGCCAATTAAGTAATTACAATAATTATCTGAAATTGAGAAAACATTGCTGCACTTTGATCCTTCTACCCAAGTGCACAGTAACGTTGACTGAATATGGCATAGCATGCACAAATGCTTGTACACAACACAGGGACACAATTTCCCTATACACAGCAAATGAAACGTCTATCAATGGATGCTGTAAGGTAGGCAAAGCAGGACACTCATGTTTACCAAACTGATACACAGGAGACATACATTTAAAAGGTACAGAACAGGCTCAGCTAGTTTAAGTGCTTCTTTCTTCAAACCAAAAACACCGCTTTTTTTTTTTTTTTTTTTTTTTCAGGTGGAGTTTGACCCAGTTCTTCTGAACTCTTCTAAGAGAAGAGCAACCACATCATCATCTTCCTCCTGAAGTTTCCTCGTCCTTATCTTCTCTCACCAAAATCACAGTGAAAAAGGAGATTAACTCCGTTTTTCAAAAACTAAGCATTTCGGCATTTGAGAAGGTACCTGGTTTCAACATTTGTGAATATAATGAGTGAAAAATCTATTCTAGATCATAAACATTCTCAGATATAGAATCACAAACAGGACTCTCAGGTGAAAAATCAGAAACAGGGAAAAATATTGCTGGTTCTTTCTGCCTGTTAATCACTGCCAATTATTCAGCTTTCTGGCTATGCCACACAGAATATTTTGTACTATACTCCCAGAAAAACCAGTGCAAGTGTCCAAGAAGCCAAGATGAAAACTATCATGTTCTAGTTCTTTGTTCATGGTGAAGACATTCCTTCAAGTGATTTTATTTTCAAGTTATTTCTTGTGCCATTTCATAACAGGAATAAGTCTTTGCATGTTAACGTTGTTCATTATCTACTTTACTTCTCTTTTTAATATATAAATGGCAAAACAGTACATCTAGTCTCAGTCAAGCTAGACAATTCCTACAGTGACTGGATTTCTTATTGCATATTTGCTAGTGATCTGATCTGAATGTGTCAGTATGTAGGACACAATGCATTTTGCAGTCTAAATTTGATTCTGGTTTAAATGGTAATAATCTATAAAATATGGACCTGAAGCAGTGTTTACAAGTATTCTTTTCTGGAAAAGGGGCAAGAAGTCAAACAATAACTTAAAATACTACAGAGACAATTAATTCTGATCAAAGAAACATACCGACATTACTAGAATTAAGACAGCTGTGGCTGACTATGTATCAATAGCTCAAGATTTGAGGAATTAAAGATAAAATGGGGGCCTTTTTCAGGGATTAGTTGCTACCAGTTTAAAACACTTTCATTTGTATGACAGTGGTCTTATTTAATACCTCATTACACAGCATATTAAAACTGCTGCCCAATTTGTGTTACAATGTTGCTGATGTAAATAGCAAGAGTTCCACTTGGAAAAAATGTTCAGAAAACCACTGCGACTAGACTGGAGTATAGTTTTGTTTTCTTGGGCGTTAGGTTTTATTATTATTATTATTTTTTTATTATTATTTTTTTTTTATTTAAGATTTCAGGAAAAGGAAAAAAGATAAACTTCCTATGTGTCTCTGGGTGAGGGTACAGGAGGAAAGAAGAGGTACCACCCCATGACAGCAATTTGAGAAATCACCTAATCCCAAGAACGTGGTAAAAAAGGTTTTGCTGAACTACGGAGGAATCTGAGTAACAGAACTGGGCAAGAAGCTTCAGGAAGGCTATTTAACCCTGTATACACACAAGCTTCTGGAGTGATAAATGTTCTTTCTAGAACACAGAAATATTTACCAGAGGAATGGCTATTTTAGACTTGTTTGATACAGGGAGAATTAACTGAATATGATGATGAAAATACAGGAAAAAATAATTACAACCAGCAGAAGTTACTAAACAAGGAGAAAACAGCAAACTAAAAGATCATGACTTCAAAAAAGCACTTCCAGTAATCTCGGATATCTGAAAAAATAGGTCTCTTAGAAAGTTGCTTTAAGGGATAAGGAAGCGCAGGAAACTCAACAGTTAAGAAAATACCCAGCATGTTATTCCAATAGACAAAATAGAGACTGAGAAATCAATATGCCTGCGTAAGCATACAGAAGAATTGAAGGAAGAAATACATAAAGAAGGGAGACTTGTCAATCGGCTGGAGATGAGAAAAGAGGAAATGCTGTTTAATACCATAAATTTGCTGCAGCACTGAAAGTCTGAAAGTTGTCAGCCGTTTACCGGCAAAAAAGAGGATGTATTTTTAAACAGTATCTGGTATCTGTGGTATAGATCTGGTTTTGTTCAATACTTTTAAAAATGCATTTTCTTCTTGTCTGTCACTAATTAAAATATGCGCTAAGATAGAAAGGAATTAAAATATTCCGGAAAACAGGATCATAACTCAAAATCACTGTGATGTACTGGAGATGCTATCCAGAAGAAATTCAGTCAATACAAATGTAAAATAGTCCACTCAAGGGAAAAACAAGCCAATCCCACAAATGCATAGGGGCTGGTAAGCAGAAAGACTGAGAGAAAAAAAAATAAATTGATCATTATACTGGACTATAAATTACCATAAGGCAGGTCACAAAGTTGCTAAACTCCAGAATCTTTCAAAGATTGCTCTCACAGTCAAGTTAAGTGATGAGGGGACTGAATAATGAGCACTGAATAATGAGCAAAACCAGATTTTCTCCAAAACACTGATCTGTAATTATGCAGGAGTTACAAAAAAGTATAAGTTCCAATGAAATCCCTCCTTTCTTAATTAGCTTTGTGTCATTTTTTAATCCCTTCTGATATTGTTTTATTGTTATTCTTTCGCATTAAACACTGAATTTATTAAAATTTACAGGGGCAGACTGAGTCCATGGTATTTTTCTGCATAATAGCCTGTCTTGAAAATTGCATTTAGTTAACAAAGAAGCCCATTAGCCCTCTTAATGATGTAAACAAGGAGATTCTTCATTTTTGCATTGTGCCTAACACTGCAAGAAGCACATTCGCTAGTAAATCTATTTCCAAATAACGCGTTTTACTTACACAGAAAGCCAAACAAACTTTTGTGCCCTGAGATGAGCCACTAAAAACCACTGCGACTTTTTTTTGGGGGGGTGTATTAACAAGTCTGCTATTTGCAGACCAATAGGACAAATAAGGAAGGAGTACTGCGGATAGTGCTGAATTTAAACTGTCATTGTAATTAAAAATTCGATTTCTTGAAGGTGTAACCGAAGATTACAGTAACACGCTGACCCTGCCGGGCTCCGCAGTAATTAACTCTAATGGCTCCTGGAAGCCAGTCGTCCTGTTGCAGTGCTCTGTGCAGAGCCGGGGTGCGCTCTGCTTCCCCCTGCTGCTCAGGCCCCGCACCGCGCTCCAGGGGTTCTGACTCCACGCACGGAAAACTCACGCTTCCTATAGAAACACCTTACCACTCATGTGCCCAAGTAAAAGGCCACGGCTAGATCCAGTCATTAGTTTGGACTACCAGTCGGTCATCAATGCTAACTTATGCTTGCAGGCGAATTTTTGCACTCAGACTGAATTTTTGCAAGGGCTGCAGCTCTGATGTCAGGGGATGACTCCACACTTACTTTTAAAACTAAAGCCAAACTAATCTAGGTAGTATTTTAATAACCACATTTCAGAACATGTACCAACATTAAAGAAGTTATACTGCTTTCTCTTTCCTCCTACTGAAACTCAGAATTTATCATACAATCACAGAATGGCTTGGGTTGGAAGTGATGTTAAAGCTCACCTAGTTCCAACATCGCTACCACGGGCAGGGACATCTTCCACTAGACCAGGCTGCTCAAAGCCTCATTCAACCTGGCCTTGAACACTGCCAGGATGGTGAGGCCACAACTTCTCTGGGCAACCTGTGCCAGTGTCTCACTACCCCTAAAGAATTTCTTCCTAATATCTAATATAAATCTACTCTTTCAGTTTAAAGCTACCTCCCCTTTGTCCTATTCCTACAGACCCTTGTAACAAGGTCCCTCTCCAGATTTCTTGTACCCCCCTTTAGGCACTGGAAGCTGCTCTAAGGTCTCCCTGGAGCCTTCTCTTCTCCAGGCATAACTGACAGCATCTAAAATTAGGAAAACTCTCATTTCTAATAGAATGCTGAACAGCACGTGGGTGACCAGGCTTAGCAGAGAGTGAACATCCAGGGGTGGTGAGTGTTCTTAGCCGGGCATCCAGCCCAGTGTCAAACACATGCCGCACCAGCCCCTGGCAACAGTCCCGTGTTCTCCATCTGAACAGAAATGCCATTTGTATTTACACTTATTCAAGAAGTTTTGACTAGCATTATTTCTTTTGAGTTAAGAAGAAGAGTAAGATGAGAAAGAAGAAATCTGGTTTCCCTTTTAGTCTCTCACTGAAAACCAGGTTAACACGGGATAAGCTAACTTTAACATGCCAGCTATCTGTAATCAAAAATGGAGCCGATTTTTATCTGCTGGATATACAAATTAAAATGGAGGTAGTTATATCCAAGATTTTCTTACAGCATTTGTTGAATACTTCTGATTTGAAAGGCAAATCATGTCTTGCAGAACTAGAAACTACAGAAAAGACACTATACTTAGGTTTAGAGCAAAATTTAGTTAAGTTTTATTTTTGCATAAAAATGATCTAAGAACCCTGCTTTAACTGTAACTAATCAATTGCATTCTAATTGCAACTAATTCTCCATCCACACTTTCAGGTGGTGTTAGGTCACGTGTAAAGAAAATACAGCCTTGTAGAGGCAACATTCAATAGTTTCTAATAAAATTTCTGAACTACTTAAATAGTTAATTAAAAAATGTTTTTAGAACCTCGTTGAAAAACTGGATTTGTATAAAAAAATACAATGCTCACACATAAATATACTTATGTACAAACATATGTATACATAGAATTGCAAATGAGCATGTTTAAGCAAAAACTGGTAACTAGTTGCTTGTTATAGGAAAAAAAAAAAACAAACAGATACATCAAGAGTAAAACTTAACAAAATCAAGATTAAAATAATCTACTTAACCAAAGCTTTCTGTTTGCCGACTCAAAGCCATCTCTTCTAGCTATCCAGAGACATAAGCAGTTGCAAAACAGCACAGCATAGAGAGAGGAAGAATGCCTCTGTGATTTTGATTTCAGCACTAACAAGAGCTGTAAAACTCAGGTTCCTCTTAGCTCATGACTTAGATGATGCGAGTTCTCTGGAGGATGGGATAATCCTCAATTATTCTCAATTTCATGTCAAACAAATGGAAGATAAAGACTATCTGAAAAATATTGCTACTTAAGCCAATAAGTCTTTGTATTGTCTTTCAATCTTCATCATTAATACAATCAGCCTGTAATTCTGCACTGAGACAGGCCTGGAAATTGAATTACATCTTCCTTCTCCTCTGAGCCAATCATTACTTTAATTGCAATTTATTCAACTGACTTTACTAACAAAAATAGCATAATTGAAAACTTCAGAAAAGCCTGAGAGAATAAGCAAAAAAATGCTTAGTGACTGAAGATTATGAGGGTTGATAGGAGGTAATGGGAAGTTACTTAGGGGGAAAAAGTTTGAAGAACACAGTTTAAAGCTTGAAAAGGAATGTAAAGACCTAAATCAATATATGTCTCAACAGTGCAGAAAACCTCTTCCATAAAAAAGCAAGTAAATTGCAGAGGATAGTATTCTTTTATGACAGAATGGATTTTTTCTTAAGACAGTGATATTAGAAAAAATACATACATGTACGTAATCTAAACTACATATATGTAGATTTATCTGAGACACTGGTCTCGGGCAAAAAGTTTGAATTTTTATATATATAAATTTTATATCAAATACTACTGCCCAAAGTACTTAGCAACAAGAATCTTTATAAATAGAATATATTCAGGAACTAATAACTGTAAATAACAGTGGTGGAATAGATATTTGGCGTCTATCTCACCTTTCTGATTTTCCAAAGCAGAATTATTTGAAGCCTACAAAGTCCAACTAAAGCAGGACCCAGGCCAGTCCTATAGTCCCATTTTGTATACGCCCTTCACACTGCCATGCAAAAAAAGTTAGTAAGTACTTTCAATCAGGTCCTCTTCAATTTAATTCCTGAAGAATCAGCTTGTTCCAGTTCAGAGTTTGCCCAGTCACCAATCTTCCAAACATAAGGGCTAAACCAAAGCATTGCCTAAACACCAAAATTATCACCTTACTACAAATTACATTTCATTAACCTAAAGAACAAGTGCAAGAGGACCAAAATGGTTAACTTTTCCAATCAAATTAAATACAACCTTCCTATTTTCCCATAAGAAGCTTAAATTCTGTAATAAATGATTCCTACATTTTAATACACTTCATCAAGAAACTGAATTGGCTATCATAAGATTCCTAAAATGGGGCTGATAATAAAAGGTTCTTTGAAAACATGCTATGATCAGCATATTCTACCCAGGAGGAAAACTCCAATATAAATCAAGATAGCTGTCTGCTACCTGTTC
>JANHGB010010155.1:2589-21038 GCA_026283785.1 Coracopsis vasa | reverse complement strand
TATCCTCCACAATTTTGTTGATTGCTCTGAGATCTTGAACTAATCTGTAACTTTTCCCATTGGATTTCTTTACTGGCAAGATAGGAATATTACATTCCGATCCACATTCAATTAATAATCCATACTTTAAAAATTCAACAATTTGATTCCCTTCCGATCCTCCAATTTTAAGGAATATTGTTTTATTCTAACTGGATGGGCCCCCCTTTTTATTTCTACTTTAATAGACAAAGCATTTTTTGCCTTACCTGGAATCTCAGATGCCCGTACTCTTGGATATACCTGGTTAAAGACTTCTTCTTCTATTTCAGAAAG
This sequence comes from Coracopsis vasa, assembly GCA_026283785.1. NCBI lineage: Eukaryota > Metazoa > Chordata > Aves > Psittaciformes > Psittacidae > Coracopsis > Coracopsis vasa. The sequence continues at coordinate 20,723 of JANHGB010010155.1, read as the reverse complement.
GTTCTCATTAAGTTTCTGTTGGATTAAAGATAAGCTCAGAATTTTAATCAACTGATCACCTTTTACCTTCAACTCCATTTCTCCTTCTTTAAATGTTATTATTGCCTCCAGTGTTCTAGTAAGTCTCATCCTAATAAGAATTTTGGTGAATTTGGCATATATAAGAATTTATACACACCAATCTGTTTTCCCACTTTGTATTTTAATGGTCTCAGAAAGAATGCTTTTTCCCAGCAGCCAGTAGCTCCCACAACTGTAATGAATCCTTTTCCAACCAGAGTTAAATTCTGATTTAGTACTGAATAAGTTGCCTCTGTATCTATCAGGAATTCTATCTCTTTTTTTCCTTCCCCTAGCTTTAATTTAACCAGTGAATCCACAAGCGTAGACTCCCCAGGTTCCCGTCAATCTAACTCCAGTTCAGTCACTGGTGTTTCCTGTAGTTTCCGTTGAGGACAGTCTTGCTTCCAGCATCTGAATTCCTTGCATTTTATACACTGATTAGGTTCTACACTGGGAGAAAAATTTGTTCTCTCTCCTTTATTGAACATTCCTCCTCTGCCTCTAACTGCTATTCCTCTTCTTCTGCCTCATCCTCTGCATCCCCTGCAGGTCCCTGCGTGCCCTAAAGCAGCTACTGTAGCAGTTGCTATGGTTTTCCTGGCTTTTCCTCTTTTATCTGTTCCCGATTTCTATAAACATTCCATGCCTCATCTACTAATCTTTCTGTATTTCAACTGTCAGGTCCTGATAATTTCTGAAGCTTTCTTCTAATATTTTCTGTTGTCTGCCCTAGAAATAAGTTAGCGATTTGTAATTTCCCTTTGGTAGAAGGGTCTAAGGTAGCTATATTTTCACATTGCTTCTCTTAGTTTGTCTAGGAATTCGGTCGGTGTTTCTTTTGGTCCTTGTTTTATTTCAAACAGCACCAACCAATGTAAGGCATTTGATATCACATTTTCTAACCCAAATTTAATCAGATTCTGATATCCTTTTAAAGCAGCATAATCTGCTGGATCGCCATAGTCCCAGTCTGGTATAGTCAAAGGAACATGTACTTCCACTCTTCCTGCTAATGCACCAGTGATGATTTGGGCATTAACCTGAGCACAAGCTGGTTTTATCACCAGTTGCTTTTCAGTTTCAGTTAATGCATCTATTAATATATTATATATATATATATAGTCTATATCTCTCCAATCAGGATCCTGACTTTTGACAATCAATTCAAATGGTTTTGCTACTCCTATTGGATCGTTTGGATGATTTTTTGCAATCTGTTTCCAAGTATCTAAGTCTCCCATTGAAAAATCTACTCTTATTCTGGTTCATCCCTCCAGTCCCATTGCTTCCCTTAAAGGTGCCTGTGTTACAGGTCCTGTTTTACTATGGACACGAGCAGTGATCAGGGTACCTTTAAATTCTTTTCTGCTATTATCATTCCTATTCATTCCTTCCTCCTCATCCAAATCAGGAGGACTTGAAGCAGGGGTTATGGGACTTATTGGACCTTGAGGGTTTTGTGTCACAAATCTCAGGGAGACATAACCTTCTATCCTATCTTCCTCCCTTTTCCTCAAGTTCAGAAACATTTCACCTATGTCATATCCTGAACAACATCTTTCTAATTTGAGTTTCAGTCTTTTCCTATCCTTTTCTAAGGCCAGAATCAGAGGATCAGAGGGCGCTCTGTTTATTCCACATTCTTTCTGCCACTCTGGGTGATTTCTCAATGTGAAAAACATACCTGCCTGCATTACTTCATCCCATTTTCCTTGCCACCTTAAAAATAACATTAATTGCAACATCGTATTATAATTCAAAGTCCCATTTTGGGGCCATTTTTCCTGATCCTCTAAGGTATATAATGGACACCATTGTTTACAATATTTAATTAAAGTCTTTTTATTTACCAAGCCCCTGGGGGATCTTCCTAATTCTTTCCAATGAGCCGGAATACATCCCAAAGAGCTCTTTTCCCTTATTTCTCCGCTCTGTCGATTTCCCATTATTTTCTTATCCACACTATACACACACACACACACATCCCCAGCATCCTTATAGCCCCCCTTCAGACACTGGAAGCTGCTCTGAGGTCTCCATGCAGCTTCTCTTCTCCAGACTGAACAGCCTCAACTTTCTCAGCCTATCTTCATACAGGAGGTGCTCCAGCCCCTGCTCATCCTCCAGCCTCCTCTGGACTTGTTCCAACAGTTCCATGAACATGTCCTTGAATATACTCAATTACAACCCTATTCTTCAATCAACCCCATTCTTCACCATACTAGGAATTTGGCACGGGCTCTGGCTGCCTAAATCAGATTTAAGGAGGAAGTTATCTGGTCTGACATGTTCTCCCATAAATAACCCCTAAAGAGGTTTGTTGTGATCCACCCTCAGTGGACCTCCTAAGTCCTTCAAGCTGGTTTTGAGGTCTGTGTGAACCTGCACCCACCTTGGCTGAAAACAGAAAGGGCTTGGAAGTTTAGACAGCTTTATGCCCCAAATCCATACCAATTGTTACTTATACCACAGCAGCACTAAACAGCCTCACAAGCCAACCAGATGTAGCTTGTACCTTGTGTAATCTCTATTCAGAAGAACACACGAAAGGCAGCTGCTTCACCCAGGAGCTGTGAGGGCAATTAGCAGGGCTACCTGTTAATGGGCAAAATAATCCTTTTATCTGTAAATGTGTCTGACTTCCACATCAATTGTGCGATAGTGGTAACAGGATCTCATTGCATCATTTCATTTGAGTTTTGAAGAGAGATGACAAGCAAAATCTGATTTTGAAATCACAGCTCCTCTCTGTCAGCTCTATTTCCCATCGAGTGCACTACTCTTTCCCAAGCTCACTGCCCATTACATGAAATGTTTGATGGCTGCATAAGGAAAACACCCCTAGGTGTGGTTTTCCAAAGAGATTCCCAATAGACCCAAGTGCCCAAAGTTTACAGACTCTTCAGCCAAAGTGAAGAGCTCACACACACAGAAAAAGCTCCTTTGCTTCATCCTGTGTCTCATTACAGCCATTTGCAGGCACTCTGGAGTGACTGGACACAGATTTGAGGGGCTGCAGGGACAAAGACATGGAGATGGGTCTGATTCTTAGTGAGGATTGCAGTCTTGTGCCTGTTAGATTAGATTTATGCCTGAGAGGCATTATCTTTGTGACTGTGATAAAGGAGCCAGGTTCTCAAAGAGCACAACGCCAAAATGCTACCTCATTATTCTACTGTAGTTGAGCTCAGGAAAGGAATAAAATGAGACACCCTGTTTTGCCATGAATGGCAGGTACTGTCAATTCCAGAGTGATGAATAAAAAGCTGCCTGAAAATGATTATGCAGATTTCCTTGGTGGCTTTGGGGGATAGAGGGAAACGACATTAAGGTCATTTGGTGAGACCTTGAATATTTTCAATTCAAAATATGTATCACATTTTAATCAAACCAGCCCTGTGCTATTTCGAGCCAAGCAATTTGCATTCTGGCTATGTCATGGGGGCAGTTATGAGTCAGCTAAGCTCTCTAATATAATAACTATCAGAAAATTGTCTTGCATTATTCATGTTAATTACGCTGAACCAAACACTGCAGACAGGAAAATTAATCTCCCATTGCAATATTTTTTGCCTCGTAGAGATTTTAGGCATTGATTGGACCAAGTTTCTTTCTCAAGATTAAAGCTTCAGACAAAAAGGATGCCAGATATGCCTGTGCCTTGGCAAACAACAGCTCTGCCTCTGGATTTTTGTTCCCTTCAGCTGGTAGATTTACAGTGCAGAGATTTTGTTTCTCCATCAGCAGCACCCTCAACACTTACGGGTGTCTGGACCAGTCCAAGAAAGCATGTGGTAACAGGAATGGTGATCTTCCCGAGCTGCCTCCACTGCACTCAGCCTCAGATTGTGATTTTCAACTTCAAATCGTAACAAGCAACTTGTTTTCTCCTGAGTAGCCTTGTTAAATATCCCAGCCCACCCTGTAATGCAAATACAACATCTATAGCTTTGCTGCTGCTGCAATCCCAACAGAGAATGTGGCATCATCTGCACCTGTAACACAATTTTACTGGGAAGCTCTGTATGGAAAAATATCCTGATATTCTACACAAAACAATCTGTCCATCTCCCCACCCCTTCTGCATTGAGACCATGCTGTGCCAGCAGCCAACACCAAACCCAATACTTCAGATGTTGGAAACCACCCCACTGCACACCAGTGTGCTGCCAATAAGTGTTAGGAAAACTGATAGTAGATGGTGGACAATGACCTGGGAACCATCAGCCAAAGCCATTAATTCCCGTTTGGTTTAGTATTTTAAATAAGCTTTTAGCAGTTTTTGGTTCATTTTGTAGCATGTAAGAGATAAATTAAATGAGCTCCTTTGGTTGCTTGGACTTCCAGAAATTCTCCTTCAAATTGCTAAAGAAAGAAGCATTGATAAAGTAACCTGGCCTCAGGAGCAGAACTGCAACCAGCTCGTGTAAGGTGACATTTGTAGTCTTGTTGTCAAGGAACTTTCTGGAATGGCATGGGAATTAATGGGCAAGTGAAGATGTGGGAAGGAAAAGGGAAGAAAGAAAATGAGGGATTTAAACCCCCACCTTGTTTTTCACAACTGTGACAAACCTCAATGACGGAGTCATTAACAAACATTAAGACACAGGGGCTGGGCTGGGGGAGCTGCTTTTGCTTCCAGGAGTTTGAGGAAGTTTTATGTACCTTTTCCACACCAATCTATGGACACTGAGTAAAACAGTGAAAAGAAATTCATCAACATCAAGCCAGGCAGCTCACATCCATCTTGCTCCACAGATTCTCAATGGCTCTCTCGAACCCCATTATCGCTGTATCCTCGAGGATGTCTAACATAAAAGGCTATTAACTCCCCTTGTAGGTGGAGACCTGAACATAACCACTGGCAGATTTATGCTACTGCAAATACAGATGCTTAATCGAGTTAGAGTCTGTGATCAGTAAAAGAGATTGATAGCCTGAGCACACTTAACCCTAAAGGGCAGAGTGATAATACGAACTCTTTATTACAGCAATTCAAAAGGTATGTTTCTGATAATTATAATTGGAGGTTTTACATAATTATAATTGAAGTCTTTGGTAAGTTTATCGGACCTGTGTGGATCCAGCAAGGTAACATACAGGCAACCTACAGAATATGTGCTAATGGACCATGCCTGTAAGTACCCTCAAGGAAGTCAGGAAGTCTTTTTGAACAGGACAAAGCAGTAAGACACCTCCACTCCTTGTAGCTGATGCAAAAGAGACCATATAAGAAATTGAAGATATCCCTGGTCTAAACCTTGACTGAAGAAGCCTTTGAATCCTGTGTTTTCCCATGGCTTTCACCAAGGAAACTTGCAAAAAAGCCAAAGCTCAGCATATGAACTTGTCTCTGAACCAAGTTTTAATGAAGGTCTGTTACTCTGTTTTCAGCACAGGCTTTGGGAGCAGCAGGCAATTCCAAGAGCAGCAAACTGAAGATAACAAAAGAGCAAACCTGACATATAAGAATGAATACACATGATTAAACTGACACAGGTACAGAAACACAGCTGCCTGCTACTATCTCTGTCAGCCTCTGCAAAGACTGTTAGGTTTACCTTTATGGGCAATAATTGTGACCAATTATGGGCAATAATTGTGCCCAAAGTGACATCAATTTTTTACCAGTCAGGCTAACTGCGATTTTCCCCATTAATCACTGCAATTACCTAGCCAGTCATCATCAGGAGGAACCCCGAGTACTCACTGTACTACATCCTTAATTGTGTTTAGAAGGAAGCTTGAATGCTTGCTAGGAAAGTTGCAAAGGACATGCCTTTGACAGAGCCAATCTCTCAGAAGCACCCACCAGCCATTATATGGTTTGTTACTCCTTTTATTATTGCCTTACTTAACCTTTACTAGAGAATGATACTGGTTCTTACCACACAAACCTGTATGCCACATAGCTGCACACATGCACAGACTCCATGAGCCTGAATACCAGCCAGCACAATTACCCCCAGCAACAATATACCAATTATCAGGTTAACTATAGATGTAGTAATTCTTCTTAAGGACTTAAATAACCTTTTAACCAGCTAAATAAAAGAAGAAGGTCAGCCAATGCTAATTAAACATAATGCTGCTTTGTACAGCAAAGGCAAAAGATGAAGCAAGCCCATTAGTGAGCTAGCAAAATCAAAATTAATGGTTTCTATGTAACAGAGCCTATCAATTATTCATAGTCAGCATGACAGGCAGCATACAGCAAGTTACAGAGGCTGAAGTTTACTGTGCTGTTGTCAGTTTGACCTAAGAAACATCCAGGCATTAATCAAGGAATAAGGTCCCACATGTGGCAAATCGGGTGACTCAGATTAACTTCATCTTTGTGCTGCTGGTCCACATTCCACCTCCAGTTCACCCAGCAAGAGCTGTTTCTGACTACACAGCACCATCCTGCTCAAAAACTTCTGCTGAGTCTTCAAGCTCTAGTGATACACACCAATAGATGACCATGAGAAGCAGCTTTCACAAGTTCCTTTATATGAATGTCGTCTGGAATTGCTGAGACATGGAAAAAATGGAGCAGGACAATGATTGTGCCAAGTGGATACTGCCTTACAGCAGGAATTCACAGTGCTTAAAGCCTCCGTTAAGGCTCCTAATGGTCCTTCAGGCAGGTACTTGGCTTTGTATGCTGGAACCAACTCAGACAAGGCTATGTGGAGGATCCATCTATACTCCTGGTGACAAAGGGAACAAAAACTTGAGAGTTCAGATTTCTATTTGCCTATCTTGGGATAACATTGTGCCACTGAGAAACTCCAGCTAGGAAAAACAGCTTTCTCTGGCACTGCCTGGAGAGCAAAGCAAGGCTTTTAATCCTCAGCCCACGCTGCCTACAGTACAATATTGCATTAGCAGTAATTCCCCTAGATAGTTCTCATTATATTAAGCCAACAAAAGAGTCAAAATTCAGGCTGGTTTTTATGCCACTTACTTCACTAGACAAAACAAGTTCCTCTGTGATTTTCAAAGTGTAGTCTGTAGTGTTACATCCCTTCGCATCTGCCACAGCTTCCCAAGTCCCTAAGCTAGAATTCAGCTCCAAAACCAAACAGGCAGACTCTGACTGTACCATGTCCAACTTGGATTTAGATTTCCAAAGCTTTTTCAATTCTTTCCTAGGCCTTTAACTTCCTACTCTTTAGATCAAAACTTGGAGAGCACTTACACACGTCAAGGTATGTCACAGGGATTCATACAGAAAAGCTCTCACAACTCTTCTTAGCATCCAAGTCAGTCATTCAATACCTTCTTGTCTAAACACTAAACTGCTTTGCAATATCCAATATCAGAGGAAACTGGCTTTTTCCTTCTACCATACAGGCTGAATTCCCATCTTCAGTGATAATTGCAGGTAAGTGGGACAGTACTGAGGGTATCAAGCTGAGACCTGGACACTCGCATGCAGTGTCCCTCTCCAGTGAAGAGGATCACTGCTGGGACTGCTGCCACAGCAGAAACACTCCTTTACAAAGGGATGTAATTTGCTACAGGTGGACCCTGCTGGCCTGCAAACACATGTTAAGTGGGGTTTCCTTATCTGGTTTGATTATTTAAGGGGAAAAAATGAGTCATAACAGTGGCTTATTCTTTCAGTGAGATCTCACCCTCTTCAAAAAAGAAACGAAATTCTTGTCTAAATGATGATGTATTTACTATAGTAAACTATAAATCAATCTTTGGGCACTGATGGTAACACAAACTGCAAACCCAAAACTTATAAATCAGTCTTAGTTCCCAAAGATGAAATTCACTGCATCTATCTCCACTCATTGTTCTCTCTATAAATCTCTTTTGCTAAGAGCAATCCCAGCTTTCCCAGAAGCATCATTTACTGTTACAAGTTCCATTCTTCAGCTGAATTTGAGCACAAAATTATTCCAATTTAGGAAGTCATTTTTTAAAAGTTTGTAGCTCCCTTTTTCAAATAAATAAACCAAAGCTTTAAACAAATTGGACTCAGATATCCAGCCCCAACACCCCATTTGTGCTGCTGAGAAATCTCAGACTTCCTCTCCCTCCTCCGCATTTCCTTCTGTTATTTACCAAATGGAAAGTCACACTTTACCTACATGGTATTTTAAATGTATCTCTTCCAGATCTTAAGCACAGTTACATACACACCAACAAGAGATGACAGGAAAGCAATGCAGAGCTTAGAGCCAAATCCAAACCCAGCGTTTAGGTTTCCTTTTTAGAGCTGACACAGCTGCAAACTCTACTTCAAGCCCTCACTAAAGTTCTACAAAAATAAGGGTTAAAGTTGTAGGTCAGAATGACCATGAGACAGGGAAAAAAGCCCAAGGGATTTCATTCAAATCCCACTTATTATTTACTCCATACCATGAACTCACATCTACAAATGATTTTGGTATCCAACGTGCCCAGGTATCTTTATATCACTGTTCCATGGGCAGTTTTAAGATGTACGCTTCAACCCAAAGTTCCCTGTGGTGTGAACTATTTATTCAGGTCATAAACTCTGCGGCAAAAGCCTCATTTATAATCACTTATGCAGCTGTGCCCAGATGTGACAAACGTGGATTCTACCCTTTGTGCCTCATCACAGCCGACTTCTCCACACAGTGGTGGCTGCCTTGAATGAACTGCAATGCAAAGTCTGCTTTCCAATCACAGCAACCTGAAAAGGTGTGATTTTCCTTTTGGGCTCTGTGACTACCCCATCACTGTTGACAGTGACTCTGAGCTGAAACACTCACCTTTCTGCATTGCACTGGTGGCTATTCCCATGCCACTGCAGTGTCCATCTGTCCAGACGAAAATAGAATCAAAACGGTAGCTGCTTCTAAAGTGTTGTACTTTGAAAAGCCCAACAGCCTTTTCCAAAAGCAAGCTTCATTGCAGGAGACAAAGATGAGATGTGACAATTACTGCAGACCCATCCATCGCAAGGAAAGCTCCACAGCCTGAAAACATCAGCTCTTGTCATGCTCCTGACACCACCAGTGATTTTAATTGCCTCTCGTCCTTCTCATGTGAAGGATAGAAAGGACAGGTGGAATATTAGATTTGAAACCAAAGTTTAATCCAATAAACACAACAAAAACGTAAAATCCTTATCACGTCCTTTGCAGTGAGGGTGTTCAAGAGCAACAAGAACATGGCCGAAAGGAAAACCTTTAATGGCACAGTTTTGGCCAGACTCCATTGAAATTATAACAGAGCAGGTCTGTTCTGCTTCCCAAACATTCACCACTTCCATGTTGTTTAACATAATCCAAAGAAACTGATCAAAAAAAACATATTTGCGTAGCTTAACACATCTATCCCAACATGGCACAGCATAAGACAGGGAACAGGAAAGGATAGATAACACAGTAGACCTAAATGGAAGCAGAGACCTGGAGCACGAACGAAGGCACAAACTGCATGCGACATCTTATGAGGACAACACAAATCGGCATTGAATTGACCACCACAATACAGCGATCAGAAGCCAACAGGTTCCTACCTTAAAACTCTGGGAAATCCCTTTTGGTGAAGGAGAAAAGTGATGCGTCCCTTATCCCAGATCCTTTTCGCTAGAGCCTCTATTCACATCGCCTTTAGTTTATTCCTTTCCTCGCAGTCACAGGTAATGAAAGCATTCCGAATAACACCACAATGGGGCGGGGTGTGTGAGGCCCCTCCTCAAAAGCTTTGGGTCATTTCCCTGTGATTTTGATTGCATCATTTTCCTTAGAGCTGAGGAAAACGTTGTAACTTTGATTTCTTTATTAAGCAGAAGGCAGGAGGGGAGGGAGATTTCTTCCACATCCCTCAGTAACTCGTTTTGCCAGGTTCCAGCCCTGTTTACTCCAAATTCAACTCGGTGAATAGAGGAACTACTTCAGGGCATAGAGAGACTTCAGCTTGAAAAGAAAGGGTGTTTTGGTGGTGTTTTCCCCCAAGTTGCAAACTTGGAGAAATCGTCAGCCATTGGCTTCCTTTGTAAACGAAGTTTCTACCCCTATTTTGTAGCATCAATAAATCTAGAGGTAACTCATTGGAATTCCTTTCAAACAGAAAAAGAAAAAGCTCTGAATCTATGGCATCCAGAGAATATTTGCAACAAAAAAGTGAACTAAACCTGAAAACATTGTTTGGAGACAGCAATATCCTGACTTTAAGGTGGGACAGTCAAATATCAAGCTTGGTTTTCTTTCAGTTTGAAATACAAACATTACTTTTCCTGTTATAACTTTCTATAACTTCTCACTGAAAAAGCTATAGAGTAGGCTCAGCACTTAAGATTTCTCTGTCCACTCAGTCAAACCTTGGATGGTTAACAATTTAGCATTCATAGTATTTGTATCTATAAAGTAAGGACATGCTCATCTGTTTTCTAACTAGAGCAGAAAGTACCAGCAAAACTAATAAATCCTGCTTCTGATGAGTGCTGATGCAGAACCAAGTGATGAACCATTGCTTTAAAAGAACACCTTTATCCCTGCGACCTTGGACTTTGCTATGACCCAGAATAAGACAAATCTCAGCTTTTTAAAGAGAACTTCAAGGAGTTTTGACTCGAGTCTTACCTGCAGCACACACAGATTGTGTCAGATTAAAGGTAGAGTTTTAATAACATTTATTACAGCTATGCATATGCAATATACATACTGGCAGTGCTTGACTTCTGTCCTGTGAAGAATACAGCGGGATGCCTGATACTTGCTATGCAACAGGTCACATACAGTCTTGCGATGAAGGTCTTGCTTCCTTGATGCTTGTTACTAAAAACTGTAGCAACAACTTGATTTCTTTTCCCTGTTTCTCTGCTACACACATGCCAACAAGTTCTCCAAAGTTACTCATGCAATATATTTGTGGAGGTTAATTCGGGACAAAAATCCCAGGAAGCAAGTAGCACAGAAACTACCAACATATTCTCTTTTTTATTGTTTCTGACAATCAGTAGTAAAATGTGTTGCTGCTACCAAGAGAGCCAGTTCTAGCATTACTCATTTTACATTAGGATCCAGAAGAATAAATCCTTCCAGAGCTCTTGCTGGCATTAACCTAAACCATAAGTCTAGATTTGTATAGGAAATGTATTAAACAGATGAGACAGCAGTGGAATAGAGATTTAAAGGACAAGACAGACATTGTATCTTCCTTCCCTGTATACTATTAAAGAACAAACAGAAAGCAATCACATGGAAACAGCTGAGCTGCAAATAACTTCATCAACTAATATATAGATATATAATAGAAGAGATAAATCACTGTATTGCACTGTGTTCTAGTTAGGTTCTGGAGGTTTCTACAGTAGCAAATAAAGTGACCTCTAAGAGAGAAACTGCACTGTTTGGATAGAAACTGCCCAGTGCCCATAACTAGTTTCTTACAGAAAAGTAGAGCATACACACAATATGAGAGAATTCTTCTCTATCAAGCATGAAAACGATGCAAAATTAGGACTTTTCCTTCTGGACAAGGCAGAGGGGCTTGCAGTGAAGAATCAGAGAGAAAATAAAAGGCAAATACTTTGATAATTATGTGAGCAGGTTTAACTGCATTTTCTGAGCCTGGAATAAAGATAACTGATGGGAGGATGGACCACAAATGCCTTTTTTCCCCTAGATTCACTCCACAAATCAACTCAGCTGGTTTTGCCGCAGTGCTAGCGGAAAGAGAGTATTTGAGGGAACAGAAAAGATGATCCAGTTGTACAAGCAAGGAAGGGATGTTAGGAGACATGGAAGCTTTCGTGGTCAGCTCTACCAGATATTCCTCCCTCTGTGCTCCACAAAACACTGTTCCAGCCGTAAAACAAGGAAACATTTCCTCTTTGAACATCTAGTTTTAGCTTGAAAGCCTATAGGACCACTGCACAGAATGGCCACACTGCGTTTTAACCCCTCTTTCTTGTACTATAAAATCATAAACTTGACAATTAAGCTTGCAGCAATATTTGCTCAAGGAGAATTGGCATGGCTTAGGCACTACACAACACAGCAGAGAACCAGGATGCCCCAGGAATGGTATGAAACCACACTGGGGGGGTTATTTTTGTTATCCTGGACCATTTTAAGAACAGCGGCAAAGATCAAACCAAAGGTTTCATGGGACTATCACAGCAGAAGACTTGTTTGGGGTTTTTTTGTTGTCACTACTCAAAGCTCCAAAATCTTCCTTCGGGAAGTCAAGCCATCATCATCACTCAAAGCTTGAAAGTCTTCCATTCATATAGGCTCCAGGTCCAGCAGAGCCTATTTAGAATGCTCAATCAGGACCATTATATGCTCTAAGCAATATAATTGAGACTGAAAGACTTCAGTAGTCCTAAGGGCAGTTATTTAGCAGCACAAAGTAACTCCTAAGCACTGCCTGCAGTGTTCATGAGCTTGGTTGGTTGTTAACAACGACCATTGAAGTCCTTATGACAGCTATTGCAAGTATTCATAGGCAAATCAGTTTGATGTTTCTGAAGGTAAAAATAAGAGAAAGACAAGACTACAGGACTTGAAGTGTCATAGAATACTAAATAATAAAAATAAAATTAAAAAATCAGGGTTCCCAAAAGGTTTTGATTTTATTCTTCAGTACTTGGTTCCTAAAAGGTGTTTGCTCCTTTCCAGTGGAGGTTTAATCACTGGCAGTTTCTTGTATTCTACACAATGCATCTTGTGGCTTATCTTGTTGTGATAAAATGTGAGCTAGGAGAGGGAAGATGCCCTCATTTAATACTGGGTACCACCAGACATGTTCCGGCCACCTCTGGTAAGGGGCTTGCAGCAGCTCTTGGAGTGAGTACACAAGTACCAGCACAGCCACAGCATTTCTGAAACCAAGACTTCAGTTAAAAGATCAAAGCAATGGGCTTTAATGGTCTCTTAGACAAGACCCACTTGCATTCATTCAGATATCAACCCATATCAGATCAGGATAGACACTTTTTCCATGAAGACAAAGCTTGAATGTCTGCTACACTATGCTTGCATTCAAATAGGCACAGAGTATGATACCCAAGACAGTATTGAAAGTCAGCACTCATTCCCTATCCACAACCAAGAGAGCACTGCAAAGCAGAAGGTAACCCAGCCAGGGATAAAGAAAGGTCCTACTTGTGATTCTCTAATAAAGCATCACATCTTTTGGGCCTGATTAAAACTCAGCTCAGATGCTGTGTCATTGCCTCGCCTGTCACACAAGACTGCTCATCCCAGCTCATTGAGCAGGAGAACAAAATCAAATTGTCTGTGCTTACCACACAAAGGGAGTGAAAAACCACACTGGCTGTCAAGGTGGAAGAAGGATACATGCCAAGATATGTGCCAAAGGCTGGAGCAGTGATAAGAAGCATCAAGCATGGAGGAACAATTACAGCATGACAGATAACACACTGATGCTGCACCCCATGAAGCTGGTGAAAAGGTGGGGAGTGAATGCTTGGAAGAAAGATGTCAGCTTAGTTTAAATCAGGGTGCTTCAAAAGATCACCTGGATATAGAGGGATAGAGGAGTTTCCCATTAGTGCACATATAGCAAGCAAGGAATGATCAAAAGTATTTGCAAGTCACACAAACATCCTAGTCCAGGCCTTTTGGTGACAATACCATCAAGGCTTGTCAAGTAAGGCTGAAAACTGATCTGCAAACCTTCAGTGCATCAAATTAATTGTTCCTTGTAAGACCTTTATCCAACCCTCTTTAAATACTCGATTATTTTCTGCCATTAACAGAGGCAACATTATCTCCAAAGAAATATATGGCTCCTCTTGGATGACTGCCCATCAAGCCCTTCCAAAAGCTTTGTACAACAGTCACACAAGCCAAGTGAGCATGTGGGAAATGGTGTCTGAAATGCAGTTCTAGGGAGCTCAGGCCCAACAACTAGATGTATGTAGACCAAGAATGTCTTATTTTAAGAGGTATTTTCTCACCATCTCTTTTCTGGCTACAGGAGCAGAAAGGCTGCTCTAGTAAGTTGACATGAATCATCAGCCGGTGATCCATCCGTCTCCATCCATTCCCTCTCCCAAGCAGCATGATCCCATCCACCACACTGGGAAGTGGCAAAGCAACCCATCCAGCCCACAGGATTCACAGGCAGCACTTGTCTGCTGAGAACATTCAAGAACAGTGCTGTTGCCTGTGACACCCCAGTTATGTCAGAAGATGTGACAGCCAGCTCACCCATGCCTACAGGGCAGGACTGGAAGCTTTCAGTGATTCACCACCACCCACCCATGGTTTGTGCTTCATTCCAACATTAACACGAGTAATCCAGAATTCATCCCCAGATCCTGCACAAAAGGTGCTTTTTGACGTGCTTTTTACTGTGAGGTTCTTATGCCTTCATTCACACTTAGAGGAAAGGCAAGGCTTGTTCACAGAACAAGAAGTCAAAGTGGGTGAGAAATCCACTGCCATTCCACTACCTCCTCTTGCAGGCCTGATCCAGTGGGGAATCCTGAATATGGCAAGTGCTGCTTAAGGCAAATCTTACCCTTCTGTCCATCAGCAGTGGAAGGCAGATGTAATAGAGTGTAATACAGAACCTCTTCAACAATTCATTAGTTTTCAAGTCTCATTCAGTGTGAAAGAAATTGCCTGTGCAACAGAATTTAATGCTCTGTACCTGAGCAAGGCAGACCTGAGCAGGGAGGTTATAGTCATCCAACAGCTGGTTTCAACAGCTGTATTCTCTTTATGTTCCCCTCTTTCATAAAAGAGCTGAATTTCAAACCATCACAATATGTGGGGCAGTATTGGAAGAACCAATAGAGATCTATTAATACAGAAAGGAGCCATGTTCTATTGAATGTCATCACTATTAGGAGTTGGATAGGAGACACCTTGGAGTATAGAGACAAAACAGGGAAGAGTAATAAAACCTAAACAGCACCATTGAAGTGTTTTAGGAAAGAACAAATATTCTGCTCAAGAGGGGAATTAGAAGCCCAAGCACTGCAGTTACTGTTAGCAGAAACACTCATCTTTTAGTCAAAACTTAGTTTATTTCCAGCTACTGAACTGTGTCATACATAATTATAGGGTAGAGATTCAGCTCCAATGTATTTATCAGGAAAAGACAGATTAGGAGTCCCCTGCTACAGTATTATTGCAAATCAGAGTGGTGTTTGACCATGACTCTGCATGAATAGCAGCCATGGGTGAGCATAAAGAAGATTTGCAGGTATGAAAGGGTAACCATTACATCTCCATGCAGCATAACTTCGCAACGCAGGACTATGTAGTGAAGGTATCACAGCTCTAGATAGAATCATAGAATCAACTAGCTTGGAAAAGAGCTTTAAGATAATGGGGTTTATTTTTTCCATTAGGAATAATCGCTTGCAGCTTAATGGAAAATTGTATTCATACCAAAATAGTTTATTTCTAAGGTGGAGAGGGCTGCATTTGTCATTGAAGCAAAGCTTTAAAGATCAGTCATCTTAATTGAAATCCTTCTTATGAAAACTGTTAACCATGGCAAAATAGAAGCTATGCTCTCCCATGCTGTGTCCTGGTTGGTAGGAGCTCACACAAGGCAGTGCAGCCTGGCTACCTGCACCCTGCGATGAGGAACCAAATGACCTGCCACAAGAGCACATGAGGGTAGAGCAGCCCTTTGAACGCCAAAATCCCAGGCTGCTGCTCTTCCCTGCTTTCTTTCAAAGCTTCAGGGTGCTGAACCTACTGTTTGTGTTCAGTGTCTAACACCATGAGCTGGGAGACTGCCCTAAAGCAGAGTATTAATCTTGGAAGGAAAAGATAACCTGTCTTCAAAGATGCTGGAGAGGGACTCTTCATCAGGGACTGGAGCGATAGGAAAAGAGGTGATGGGTTCAGACCGAAACAGGGGAAGTTGAGATTGGAGCTAAGGAAGAAGTTCTTCCTTGTGAGGGTGGTGAGGTGCTGGCACAGGGTGCCCAGAGAAGTGGTAAATGCCCTATCTCTGGCAGTGTTCAAGGCCAACTTAGACAGAGTCTTGCATGGCGTGGTTTAGTGTGAGGCATTTGGCAGGGGGTTGGAACTGGATGATCTTAAAGTCCTTTCCAACCCAAACCATTCTATGATTCACTTGTGTCTAAGCCTGCTGAAAGAAGAGTCATTGATGCAACTCTAAACGCAGGCCACATTACCAAATTCACTCATTATTGAAATAAATACCATTTCTGTACTATTGTCATGGTTTAAGCTCAGTCGTAACTCAGCCACGCAGCCCTCGCTCACTCCCCTCCCCTTCCTCTCCCTGCTCCAGGAGGGATGGGGAGGAGAATCGAAAGACTGTAACTCCCACAGGTTGAGATAAGAACAGTCCAGTAACTCAGGTATAATACAAATCACTACTGCTACCACCAATAATAATAATGATAAGGGAAATAACAAGGGGAGAGAATACAACTGCTCACCACCCGCCGACCAATACCCAGCCCGACCCGAGCAGTGATCTAACCCTTCCAGGTAACTGCCCCCAGTTTATATACTGGGCATGACGTGCTGTGGTATGGAATACCTCTTTGGGTAGTTTGGGTCAGGTGTCCTGTCTCTGCTTCCTCCCGGCTTCCCCTCCTCCCTGGCAGAGCATGAGACGCAGAAAGTCCTTGGTCAGCGTAAACATTACTAAGCAGCAACTAAAAACATCAGTGTTATCAGTGCTGTTCCGAGGCTGAAAGTCAAAAGCACAGCACTGCACAATCATCTACTAAGAAGGAGAAAAATGACTGCTACTGCTGAACCCAGGACACCCAGGTGCATTGGTCTGTGAAAAACACTGTTACCTTTGGTCTTGAGCCTGATCTTGGCTAATTCAGAATGGCATTGTAGTGTCATTGTTGTGACATAAACATAGCTGAAGGGCTCAAAAGACCCTGTAGGGTCAACAGATACCTTTTCTTGAAAGCCACTTACTGAAACTAAGTTACCTACCTTCATCTTAAGAAAATGTAAAGATCTAAAATATCTGATTAAAATGGAAAATGGATAGTATATGCTTCTACTGGGGCAGAGATCTCATGCATTTTTTTAAAGGTTCTCCACATAAATGCTTGCTTGCACTTTGGGACTTGTCAACAGCATGCAGAACACTCTATTTGTACAACACCAAGTTTTGTTTCACTGAAAGTCAACAGTATCAAGTTAGTCTGTGTCTGATAAATTCGTGGGATCATATGTTTGCAATGAAATGCTGTCCACACTGATATTGATGCCAGAAGGGAGCTCTGCTGGCAAAATCAGAGAAGACAAAAAGACGAATGGGTGGGCATAATGAATTTTTCTTATCGTACTGTAGATATTAATGAGTTATTTGTTTAAAAAACACAGCCTACGTCATCCAATCTGAATGGTAACATTCCCAAGCAAGACATATGTGGACAAGGTCTGTGATATTTTACTGAACACCTTAGGGACAGAACCCCTCCTTTCACAGGACTCTCTATAGACCTCTTCCAACACTAGCAGCAGCTGGAATGGACCAAAACTTACTTTCAGTGTCTATTCTTTGCATTTAACCGTGGGTGACAGAAGCCTAGAAAATGAGGAGTTTCACAAAGAGGGTGTGAATGGGAAATGACTCATGTTTCTTCCTGTATAAGTAGTATAAGGTATAAACTGCCACTTGTTTGGCTTGTGCTCAGGATAAACTAATGGAAGTTCTTTTCATCTTTTAGGTAAGCTGTGGCACTCATTGCCATTAGGCTGTTAAATGCTACCCACATCTTTTGTCTCAGAAAGTCCCTCATCTGCAAATTTTTGGGACTTTCTGAGCCTCATGCTCTGCCAGGGAGGAGGGGAAGCCGGGAGGAAGCAGAGACAGGACACCTAACTCAGATTGCCCAAGGAGGTATTCCATACCACAGCACGTCATGCCCAGGATGTGGAACTGGGGGCAGTTACCCGGAAGGACGAGGTCACTGCCGGGTTTGGGCTGGGGGTGTCAGTCAGTGGGTGGTGAGCTGTTGTATTCTCTTACCTTGTTATTTCCCTTATCATTATTATTGTTGGTGGTAGCAGTAGTGATTTGTGTTGTACCTTAGTTACTAAACTGTTCTTATCTTAACCCATGGGAGTTGCATTCTTTTCGATTCTCCTCTCCATCCCTCTGGG
>JANHGB010010151.1:2447-18100 GCA_026283785.1 Coracopsis vasa | reverse complement strand
GCCCAGTTGACTGGAAGGTAACAGTGGCTAGAATGACCACTGTCCTAGAGAGTGCCTCACCTTGGGTGTCCCTTGTGCACCCATATTTCTTTGTGATGTGCTATTTAATTGTGGGTAAGCAGCACTGCAGCTATCTTGGATACAGGCAAATTTGAAGCCATGTTAATGAAAGTCCTTTTGTAGCTTGCAGGTTATGATGATAATGCTGACAAGCTCTTTCAGGGACACTTAATTTGGCAGCACTCAGGTTTCTGACATGGCTGTTGTTTGAGCCTGGTGATACTGGATCATCAAATATATATATGATCTCTGTCAGATGACTCACTGCCTTTGTATGGGGAATTGCAAGAGAGGTGTCAGACATCGGAGTCCTCCCAGAGGGGGTGACTGAATACAGACCTAATGAGAGCATCTTACCTGCATTTCCCATGTCACCTTGCAGCCTCCTGAACAGTGGTGTTCAAAGAACTGTCAACTGTTGCCAGCTTTCCAGAGCTGTTGCTCTGTTTATCTGCTGCAGTCCTTTAAAAGCAGCTATATTTGGTATTTCATTAGATTTCAAGTTGCATAACAAGTAAAGCAAGATTGCTGCTATGAGGAGCTTTGCACCAATGGAGCAGATGTCGCTATTGCCAGCAGTGAGGCTAGCTGTGCTTTACTGCACGCGTGCTGCTCTGCCTGGGGGGAGCCCTTCAATTTCTTTCTCTGTTCTGATGTCTGTCTTCTGATCCGCTGGAGCTTATGCACCTCACCCATTCCACAGAGAAGCTGGTGCTGTGTTGTGCAGCAGCTGAGACACTGCTGCAAATCCCAGTGCTCGCTCTGGCTGCTTGAGTGATACATTTGGGGACGAAGGGATTTAAGTAAGTCTCTGCTTCTCTCTCATCATAGGATGCTGTTTGAGGCTGATATGGGCAGACCAGATTTTCATTTGGAGGTAGCTGGGGAAGTGTTTACCCTTTTATTCTTTGGTTTCCCAGATGCTGCTTTTTTGTGAGCTACAGTTCTGTTTTTCTGGGATCAGTCTGTCTGGACAAAGCCAAATCTGCAGCCTCAGCAGAACATTGAGCCAGGGACCTCTGAAACTTGCCACTGTGTTATAACAGTGCAGAAGAATTTGCTAGGCAGCAGTCTGTCTTGCTTTCCTGCTAATTTTCCCTGAAACATTCCCTGAAATGAAATGCTCACATGTAAAGTTGCCCAGTAATTCAGTTAGTGTACAGCAGCCCCAAACACTGTGTTGATTTGGAGTTGCCCTATAATACGATCAGGTCTGCAGACTCTGCTGTTCAGTGGGGTTTTTTTTGTTTTATAACCTCTAATACAGTTGTTTAAACTGGTAAAAATCTCCACTTTCCCTAGGGGGAGGGGTGTGTGCACAAAAAGAAGAGAACAGTCTGTCATGACTAGTGCTGGAGATTTAAGCATGATGCTGCAGCCTCCAAACCCAGGAGGAGATGAGCCTTGTACCTATTGGCTGAAGTAAAATTATGAGACTTGAACTTGAGGGGTAGGGGTTGACTCACAGCTTTTGAATGCTGGGGTTTGGCAGAACAAAAGCTGCTTTGTTGCACTTGGGGACAGTAAATATGCCCAAATCTTTGGTAGGCAAATATCTCCCTTTCATCTCATTAATATTTCACAGAAGTGCAAGGTCAGCCCCATCCGTTCACTTGCTCTGTGGTAGTCTCTGACAGTGTTTCCTGGTTTTCAGTAACTACGGCTAGGGTGGGATGTAAGGGCTGGCTTCTGGGGAATTCACCCAATGGACTCTTGTTTCTGTACAGGGCTCCAAGCGCATCCTGCGGTCTCACGAGATTGTATTGCCCCCGAGTGGACATGTGGAGACGGAGCTTGCGCTGACCTTCTCGCTGCAGGTGAGGTGGGCTGTGGCTTTGGGGCAGGTGTGCTTGCTGGACTTGCTGCTTTGCAGTGAGCAGAAGTGCGTTGTGGGTCTGAGGTGAAGATCTTTCTAGTGCTGCTGAGATGCTTGTTTTTAAGGCAGTTACATCCATTTCTGAAGAACTATATGAGCTCTTTTGGCTTGTCTCTGGGCAGCCAGCTGTGGGGAACTGGAGCACAAATAGGCCAGATGACTCTAGGATCTGGGAACAGGGAAGCCCACTAGGAAAACTGCTGTATAAACCCTTAGAATTGTTCTTGGTGCCAGCCCTGCCTTGTGAAAGGATATCTCTGATCCTGAGTTGTTGAGGGGGATCAGACAAGTTAGACACTAGCTGCAATTTGCATGTCCTAAGTGCAACAACATAAATTTGTCTGAACTGCCTCTCAGCATTGTTTGGAGCCCAGGAACATGAGGACTTTGCAGTCTGTCCTCTTCATGTTACAGCTGTAGCAGGAACTGGAGCAGAGCAGGATGGCTCTTTTTTGCCTTAAGTTGACTTCCTTACGAATAGGCACTGGAGAGTGACAGCCGTGGGAGGTGGCATAGTGTATAAGGCTGATGGAAAGCAGTAGTAGGAATGGGACAGGTAAACCTCCGATTTGGAGTTGCCAAAGGAGGCAGCATTTGGGAGAAGCAATAGCAGTATGCAGACAGTTACTCCTGATTTTAGAGTCATAGAAATAGGTGGGAATTGGAGCAACTGTATTTTATTGGTTCTGTTTTTCCTCAAAGCATGCTGCCCTCATGCTACCTCCTGAGCAGGGAAATAAGGTAAATAGAGGCTGGCTTGCTGCAAGCAAGAGGGAGGACCCTGCGTGCATTGAACGTATCTGGATTATCTGTGGTTTGGGACTATTGGTTATATCGAAGTGTAGAGTTTGACCTTGTAAGGAGAAAGGCTCGGGTGAGACAGTGTAGTGGTTACTCAGACCTGTGCAGACTCAAAGCAGCTAAGATTTCATTGCAGATGGATGATAACCCTGCAGCTGCCCAGGTGGATACACAGATGGCTGATGCTTCGGATTCTGTCCTGATGCAGCCCATAGACTGTGTTAACTGCAGCATTGCATCCTCTCCTTTGTGAACAGGAATAAAAAAGCCACGTGCCAGGAATATGTATGCTTGACTCCTGGGGCTGCAGCTTTCTATGGCTGGGAGCAGAGCTGCAAGATGAGCCAGGTCTCCCTTTGCCAGTCCTGTATCAGCAAGGAGCAAGTGTTTCTGCTCATCTTTTTGGAATTAATTGGGAATATGTTTGGTTGTTTTAATTTGTCCTATTTTTTTTTTTTTTTTTCCTGAAACTCAGAGCAGTGCTGCAGCAGGATGCAGAACACTGCCTTTAACTTGATTTTCCCTGGAGGGGCTGGGAATTGAGCCAGAATAATAGGGGAGAGCGATGTTCATGCCACTGAGCTTTCAGAGTAGGTGAATAAGCATAATGCAGGGATGCGTTGCTGGTCTCTGACTGCAGGAAAGATTGGTGGTCTTGGATGCAGTAAGGCCTGGGAAGCCTTCCTGAGATGGCACAGCAGGATTTTTGTGACAACTTTTATTATTTCTTAATTGGATGATGGCTGGAAGCTACTTCTAGCTAACAACTGCAGTTTAAACCAGATTATGGTCTGAATTTAGTCCCTTGAATATATTTGGGAGTGGTGATGGGCCACAAAGTAAAAGCATGTGGATGTCACAGAACAAGAAGGTCTTGGTGTCTTGCAGCAGTCAGTATCTCCATAGTGCACTGTCAGCTCTTCAAACCGTAAGCCTTACTTTATGCTGTCTGGATTTGCAGCCCCTTGTGTCTCCATAGTCACCACCTTCTCAGCTGTTTTTCCTGGGTGAAATTCTTGTCTTTTGCACAGAGCATTTTGTTAGAACTAAGCTGGAGAGGTGACAGTGCTGGCTGGCATAATAGTGAGCAGCCCACTGTGTCTGGCAGGCCTCTGCTCAAATAGAAGGGAGGAGTTTCCTGTTGCCCTGTTACACAGCTGGGATAAGACTGGAGTTAGTGATGTTAAGTGATCCTGTTTCACTTTACCTGCTAGAGCAAGAGCTGGACCAGTGGTAGCCTTTCTGGCAGGTGAGCTACCATCACCCTTACTGCTGGAATGCCTGCTTCTCTGGACCTTCTGTGAGTTTCACAGGATCAAGTGAAATTCCCCAGATTATTCCAAGCACAACATCCCAGCTTTCCGGAGCACTTAATTCCTGTGTTTAATCTAATAACTTTTTCCAGATGGAAGAGATTACGTCATTGAGGCTCCAGAAAGAATGTCTTGCTCTGATTCTTGTTACTCTGATGTATGTGATGGTCCCTTCTTCGCACCCCTCTGAGGTGCTTTAGGGCAGTTGGTGCTTCCTCTAAAAGCATTGGTTTCAAATGTTTTGAGTCAAACTGTTTTCCTCTCCAATCTCTGTCACGACTGACAGTTACTGAAATGCTTTCATTGAAACCCTTCTGTAGAGTTGCTAAGTCATGGCTGGTGTTTAAAATAGCTTGTCTGTGCTATGAAAACAGCTTGGCATTTCTTCTAGAGGCTTTTGCTTTTAACAAAGGAGCTGAGTGGCCTGAGACTCTGTGCTCATCAGAGGTGGCCAAGCAGCACGCCTTTGAAAAACAGAAACTTGCACATGTGTGGAGTTGAGCCATACAGTTTAATCCCTGAAAGTCAAGCTGGCCTGGGACCAAGTGTGACTTTGGACCTCAGTTGCAGGCTCGTACTTAAGCAGCCTTGGCGTGGCTCAAGTGCTTTGAGCTGAGAGCAGGGAGTCCCTCTCCCCTGCTGCCCTTCCAACATATGGAAGGGACCCAGAGGCAAGGAGGTCGTAGATTTGAAGGCAAAAGTTGCCTTTGGCTTTTTGAGCTCCTCTTGTCCCTTCTCCCTATTAACTTTCTTAACATTTTTGGTTGCAGGTGTGTTTTGAGGTTGTCTTTTAATTATGTGGGCTCCTGTTCCTCTCTTCTGCAAGGCCACTGCCTTGTGCAGTGCACAGTAGATCTGCTCTTGCAGAGCAATCAGTTAATTAGTATTCTGCTTGCTTGTGTGGCCACAGCTTCCAGCTCTCTGCATAGCAGCCAGGCTTGCTCTGAACTCTAAATTCTGTCTCTGGGTTTCTGGTGGCACTCAGCATTTGTATTTATCACGTTTTTATTGGCAGTAAGTTATTTTCATAATGTCCCAAGGAGAAAAAAATATGTAGGTCTTGTCTGTGAGAGAAGCATCCTTCACTTGGGAATGTCCTGGTTGAGATCCCTGCAATTAGGTTCTCCTGTTTGTAGGTTATTTAGTGCTGCGTATTTTCTATATTTGGAGTGCGTGTCCCATTCACCTCTGGGGATGAGACTGATCAGATGGCTGCTGTAATCTTCTCTTGAGGATTGCTCTTCCATGGCATGGCTTCTTCCCCCAGCAGCTGAGCTGCGCCCTGGGAATGGCCAGCGCTCTGGCAAGTGCCCTGGCAGAAAGCAGGACCTGACCACATTAATACACTGTGCAGATGAGCAGGGCAAGCTGGAGATAGCATGGTTAACTCCACGCTTTCCTAAAAGCCTCTGCTTGACTTCACAGTCGAGTAGAGTTTTGGGAAGTTTTTTTGGGATATATACAACCAAATGTATTTTCTTGTATGGAACATGTATTGGAAGGATTTATGTCTTCGCAATGTAGCCTGGCAGAAGGGTTCTTGATGTAATTACTTAAAATACAACCACTTTCAGCATTAGAAGTTTGAGTGTTAATGTTGGAAGATGCTGATAGTTGCAAGAGCTGTGTGGCTGGAAAGAGTCATTGCATGATCATGTAGGTCTCCATGCTTTAACAAAAGAGGCATCAACAAATCTTTGGCCTCTTCATAGCCTTGCTTCTCTTTGCTTGCCATTCAGAGTGCAATAGGTTCTTAATGTGTGCAGTAGAGGGTCCAACACTGAGCAGTGGCCTTGTGCTTGGAGGGAAGGCAGTGTCCTACCAAGAATATGGGGGTCCATGCCTGCTGATTGTGCAGGGGCATCCTGTGCACCAGGTGGCACCTCTGGGGCTCCAGTTCTGGGCAGCCTCCATTCAGCTGTTGTGGGAAGTGTCTCCAGGAGACTGCTTTTCTCTCTGGAACAGGGATTGGGCTCAGCCTTTCCCAAACTGAACATCTCCTTTGTGCCCCTGGGTTGTGTTTGCATTGTGCTTGGCTGGGGAAATGAAAGCCCAGACATGAGCTGTTTGGGCAGAGATGAAGGCTTCCTTGGGATAATGAAGGATTGTCCACTGAGTGTCAGTTAGCTGTAGGCACTTCTGAAAGCCCTGGGGCTAATCCCTAGAAATGGAGTTTACTTATGGAGCAGGCAGCTTGAGAGATAACATCAAGAGACATAATAAAGTTTTCCATTGTGTTCCCAACCTCAGTACCCTCACTTCTTGAAGAGAGAAGGCAACAAGCTTCAGATCATGCTGCAGCGGCGGAAACGATACAAGAACCGAACCATTTTAGGCTACAAGACTCTGGCTGTGGGGTCTATCAACATGGCTGAGGTGAGCAGAATTTGGCATGAAGTTAAAGCAAGGTTTGCTGTGCTTCTCTGTGCTGCTGTATGAAAGTTAAGGATAAAGTACTTTCATTTTTGCTTGAAACACACTTTGCAGTTCTTATTTCATGACTTGGTCATTTGGGTGGAGTTCTATTAGAGGTAAATGATAAAATTTTCAGATTTACACCTGAAAATTAATGCTGGAATGAAGTATGGATAAATTATTTACTAAGACTTTCTGAATGGCTTAGCTCCATGCTTCATTATTTTATGCCCTTTTTAATCTCTGCTGTTTCTGAGTGTTTAGAGATGGACTTAGCAGTAGCAAGTTCAGGTTAACACCAGTATTGTTCACAGAATGCAGTCTGATGAAAAAATCATTTCCATCCAAAATAAACCAGTGTTATGCTGTGGTGACTTTTTACTACACTAAATAATTAATTATAAAGGCCACTCCTTGTCTGTGAGTTCAGCTTCCCTTAGACTTGCAGTAGATGGTGAATTCCCCATTTGAACTGGCCAAATTCCGATGTGTAGCTGTGTTGTAGCTGACATTTTTCATGTACCAAGTTTGATTTGTTTAAGACTAGAAATTAAATACTGCTGTAAGGCAGAAAACATGTGGCTCCATTAATTAGACCCATCAGTGAACCTATAAGTGTTGGGCACTTGCTGCTGCTGCATGTGGTTTTCCTTAGGCCTTTTTGTAATGTCAGCTGACTGAGGCTAGAAGGTCAAAAATTTTCAAAGGCGCACTGTGTTAGGGCATAGTTACTCTCCAGCTCATCTGGGCTATTTCTGAAATCAAAGACTTGAGGAAAACAAATTTTCCAAGCCCACCTTCCTTTGCAGTTTATGGTATGATGACCCCCAACAGCACTGACGCATCTTAAAAATAGAGTTCTCTTAGCTGTTGAAACAAAGCAATAAATTGGAGTTGTGAGTCTGAGCAAAGTTTGAGAGCAGGGGGGTATTTGTTCCTCATCAGCTTAAGTCTTCTTAAAGCCACACAAGGAGCTGACAAAGCAGCCTGGTGTACGTTATAAAGCTGAGGTACAGGCATGGCGATGCACTTTCAGACTCCAGTGAGGCAAGAGATGGACATAAGTCTTAGGTTCTGGGAAGATCCGTGTAAGTGTCAAATGGAGGAGGAACCCACACTAAGATGTCCCTCTGCCTCGACCATTCGTCTTGTTTTTCATGAGCCACTGCTTCATTATCCTGGAGTGGGCAGCTCCTCTGAGATTCAGGTGCCAGCTCTCTGGAGCGGGGTTTTTTGCTTTAGGAAGCACTTTGCATCTGTATCTCGCCATTATTTTTTGCCGTTAATGGCTGTTCTGATGGGCTTTAACACAAAATGAAGTTCCTTCATTAGGTGTTCAGAAGGTTGGTAACTTGATAATTCAAATCAGTACTGTGCCATGGAAGCAAATACATAGTAATGAGGTATTGAGTATTGTGCTTCAAGCATGAGCTAATCAACTGTCAAGCTCAGAATGCTTTTTGCTTCCTTCCATCGCTTCCATTAGTAGTCAAAATCTCAACTAACATTGAATATTTCTTGCAGGTGGCTCTTTCAGTTGCAGGGTGTTGACTTACTTCTGTACTTGGAAATGTGGAGTAACTCTGTTAACGTAAATCTCTCATAGTATGCAAATTATGCAAGTTTAAATACATTTAAAGGCCAATTTGTACAACTTGATTCCTGTCCCAGGTCATGCAGCATCCAACAGAAGGTGGCCAAGTTCTGAGCCTTTTCAGCAACATCAAAGAGGCTGCAGTGAAGGTAGCAGAAATCTGGATCTTCTCCTTGTCAAGTCAGCCGATTGACCATGAAGACAGCACAATGCAGGCCAGCCAGAAAATCAAGTCTACAGGTAAGAGTACAACCACATGCTCTGAGGACCACTGTTTTCCTGAACTAGCTGGAGTTAAACCCTACCTGGGCTTAGAAGCTTTTTGGGCCAAATAAGAACTGGTTTGCACAAGTTGCTGTGTCTATAACTGATTAATGCAAAGAAAATTAACTTTAAAAGCCTGTTGCTATGTCAGCAGAGAGTGTGACAGGAGTGGGGGATTGAATGGTCAAAGCTTCTCCTGCATATCACACCAGGCCTGAGCCATCCAGCAAGGGTTAGTTGTGTTCTCACCAATGCTCTTCCAGCATTACTGGTGGGTGTGCTGAGAACCTGTAGCTTCTCACCTGGCTAAAGGTGTTGTATTCAGGAGGTTTGCATTTAAGATACTCTTCCAACTTTTTTCCTTTGAGTATTCTACAGTAAATCTCATTAACTTAGTTGAGACCTGCAAACCTGCAACATGTTATTCTGTGGACTTATGGCCTGGTTTGATGAATGTAAATCCATGGTGGTGTGCACCATTTAGGGAAGTCATTGGGTTTCTGCTTGTGATACTAGTCTTCTCACTGCTAGAAGAGTGACCTGTTGAACATAGTGCATGCAAGTGCTTGTGTGTTGTTGCCTGAGGTCAGGCAGATCACCTGAAGTCTCCTTTCAATAAAGGATTTAGACTCTTCTGGCATGTCTTACTTGCTCCTTTAAGTCAGTTATGCCCATGTCAGAGGGAAAAGTTATCTCCCTTGTGGAGAAACCTCTTTATTTGCTGCTGTCTACCAGGTGGTTCTTTCCAGGGTAGAAGGGGATGGTGTTTTAAGAAGCCTTACCTGTATGCTGGTCCTTCCTTCCTATTAAATATGTTTCTCCTTATTCCTTATCTCCAGGTGGTTCCCTTAGAATCATAGAGTAGTTAGGGTTGGAAAGGACCTTAAGATCATCTAGTTCCAACCTGCCTGCCATGGACAGGGACACCTCACCCTAGACCATGTTTCCCAAGGCTCTGTCCAAGCTGGCCTTGAACACTGCCAGGGATGGGGCATTTACTACTTCTTTGGGCAACCTGTTCCAGTGCCATGTCACTGGTTCTAGCTCAGATAGAAGATAAACTAAGACCAACAGGCATCTCCTGTGTGTCTCTTTTCTTGATTTGTGATTGTTAGTTGGCCTTCTCTGCTTCTGAGATGAGACACTTGCCTTAAAGGAGTTTCACAGGATCTCTCCCCTCTTTCCTTCCCTTTCAGACAACTATTCCGAGGAAGAGTACGAGAGCTTCTCTTCTGAGCAGGAAGCCAGTGATGATGCCGTGCAGGGCCAGGTACTGTTTAGGGCATGACTTGTTCCTGTGAGGGCTTCAGTATAGTGTGTACACTCTTGGCTCAGGCTTGAAACTAAAAGCCTATTTAACTAAACCACGACAGCGCAGGACTGTCACCAAGTGTTTAGCTGCAGTGTCGAAAGGCCTGCACAGTAACCCATTTCTTCCACCATGCTGTGATTTATCAGTTCATGTGTTTGGACTTGAGCTCCCTTTAAACAGTAAACATTAGCATCTTTGTGTATTTCTCAGCTTAATGGTCAAGGCATCAGTTAATTGCTTCTCCAATACTGATTGGATTTGAAGAGCCCTGCTAGATCCTTAGCTGTAATTAAAGGGCCAGTGGGATCTGAGTCAGTCTTTAGTTTCTAATACCTTATATAAAAGAGGTCCTTATGAAGAACCCTCCGGCTAGATGTGAGATGCTTTCAAGTTTGGGTCTTACTTGCCTTCAGACTCTGGCATTACCTGCCTTCCACCTCTTGGAGGGTACTGAGAGAGGTACCCCCTGAAATGGGGGACTGTGACTGTCCTTGTTCCTTGAATGTAGAACTAGGTCTGTTTTTCTTCTCTAAACTGTTATTCCTGGCTCTCTGCAGACCTGGTTCACTTCCTTTTCCCTTTGCCATCATAACTGCCATTAAAGCAAATGCTAAATGCCTGGAAGACAAAGCAGCAGGTTCATCTTCATAGAAGGAACATTTTTAACACATAAATGTTCATATGTCTCCAAATCACAAAGGTAACACAGGAATCCTCTTTCTGTTCAGGATTTGGATGATGATGAGTACGAGCTGGGGAAGCCCAAGAAGCAGCGGAGATCGATAGTAAGAACGACGTCCATAACCAGGGTCGGTGGAAATTAGTTTTACTAACACTGATGGGGTTTGGCCAGGATGCACAGTGCATGTGGCTTATGGGGGCAGCAGTACTAGACATGCTGGCCCAGCAGAGAGCTTCAGGGCACGGTCACAGCATGCGAAGAGCTGGCAAAACCAGCAGGTTCAGAGAGTGGGGCCATCCAAGATGTGTCTGTCTGCTGTCTTGAGTGTCCTTTGGCTGTAAGGTTAAGAAGCTCCAAAAATTGTGTAAGTGTATGAAATTTATTTCCACCCCCATGAAGAAGCTAGTGCAGGGTCCATGCTCATGTAAGTCCTGAAAGTAGCTTTAAGTGAAGGAAAGCTCTTCTTTCTGTGCTGTGCATGGAAGAAGCCAGTGGGAAGGTTTCAGAATGAAGTAGCTCAGTCAGAGGCTGGAGCTTGACAGATGAACGTGAGGTAGTGCATGGGGTGCTGCAGCAGAAGTATCTGGATATTGAAGGCTTTGGCAAGTCATATGCAGCTATCCAGCCTCTCTAAGCAAGCATGTGTATGCCTGTAAATCTCATACCTTGTGCAGAGCAGTGGCATGTGCTTGACCATGCCATAACACAGCTTTTTGCTTATACAAGTGTGCTTGAAGTCTGTGATGACAGTAACTCAGAATTGCCAAGGTAGTCTAGGTTTCTTTTTGGACTTAGGAGTAAGTTTGGAGATCCTACCTCCCATGAGGCTGTTTCTGAAATCCATGTTTTGATAATCTCTGAAATAAACCCTGTTTTGACCTGAATCTGACACTAAAAAGATCCTTTCTGAGACCAGGAGCATGCTGGTTCATATCCTTGGTGTCCTTAATGTTGTTTTCAGGAGTCAGTGACCAGCCAGGGCCAAATGGACCACTTGGTTCTTAAGCAACTTTCTCATAATAAGAATGTCTTTCTAGCCCTGACCTCTGAACTGATACTAAATCTCCAGTGTGTGAGGCTGATGCAAAACTGGGTTTAGTGGCCTGGTGTCAGCCATTTTCTCCTCCCTTTCCTCCTGACACAGGGATGCCACCTCTGTACCAGCACATCTCATCTTTTCTTCAGAGTGTGCATATTAGGTTTGCCAGTGCAGGAGATCTGGCAGATAAAATGATTTATCTCCTGTGTCCAACCAAGAGTAGTGTGCCATCTGTCAGAGCCAGGAGATCTATCTTGCTTGGTGGCGTGTGATCTGGTTTGTTGTAGTGCAGGAAAGAAAGTTTGTCGTAGATGTGGAAAAGCCAACTTGAGCATAAGAACCGCAGAGACTTGGTTTGTGATGTCAGGAGTTACTTGACTTAAACCGGCAGCTACGGCACCAGTGTCAGATGTGTCTGGGCTTTTTGCAGACTGGGAGAAAAAAGCTCACTTAATGCTTTACTTATGTAAAAGTGTCTTTGATTTGCAGCAACAAAACTTCAAGCAGAAGGTTGTGGCATTGCTGAAGAGGTTTAAAGTGTCTGATGAGGTAAGTAATTCGTTCTGTAAGCCTTCCTGTCTTGTGTGTTGCCCTCTGCTTGGTGCATCTTGCTTTAGTCTTCAGGAGCACTCTTCTGTTTTCCCCTAGTTCCCTTCATTTTGTTTTCACATCTGCAGTGAGTGTGACCTTTCCTTACACCCTGGCCTTGCATGGAGGCTTGAGGGCCAACTTTAAAATGTCATCAAACATTTTTCTAGATCAAGTTTTATCAAAAGCGGTTTTTGGCAGCTGTGTATATACCCATTAGTTTTGCAGACTGGTTTGAGATTATCTTTGACCCTTTCAAAGACAAGTATACAAGGAGTGTATTGCTTGTGAAGTTAAATCCCAGTCTGTTTGATCATCTTACTAGAAAACCCAGGCAAGACATGAAAAACTTGGATAGGAAACATGGGTTCACAGGATAGTCAGTGGTCTGGTCAGAGCTGAGATCCAAAACCCAAGAAACCTGTGTAACATTAACTATCTAATATAAAAACAGTTAACATGTCAATTGGCTGTATGACTGTGTGCTGATTTTGTGGCTTGTGAGAAAGGGCGAGTAATCCCTCATGCTTCCTTATGCTTCCAGACAGTCGTGTTAGCTTTGCTGTTCTTCCCAAGTTAGCTCAGCGGAGTCAGCATCCTGTGCACAGCTGCTTGCTTACTCTGGTGTATATGTGAAGCAACCTGTGGAAGCTTTGTGCAGCTACCTGTTCTCTTGGGCTTTGCATGTTGGTCCAGCTGATGCTTGTCCAGGTTTCAGGCGCCTCCTGTGGACATTTTTGTCATTTCAACCTTCTTGGTCATCAAATCAGGTGTGATGGCAACTTTTTCAGTAAAACCCAAGGCTGCTGGGAGTACTGCATTTCTGATCTTGTTCTCAGAAAACTGGGACTCCATTAGGGGTCCTTTCAAATCCTTGTTTATAGAAGGGGGTTGAATAATACACATAATCTGTGGTTAATAGCTTGTTTGTGGATGCTTAGTCTAATAGGTAACTTCTGCTTAGCCAGACGCTGACAGGCATGACCCAAAGCAAAGGCTTCTCGTATACTTAATACTTCTATTGGATATAATATCCTTGCACTTTGAACAGAATCTTGCTCCCAAGTGTGGTGTGCTGCATTCCTCAGGGCAGCTCAGGTGACATGGGATCAGTCTGGCTCCTACCTGAGTCAGCAATGCCTGCTTTTGTCCTGTGTGTAGGTTCTGGATTCAGAGCAGGACCCGGCAGAGCATGTTCCAGAGGTGGAAGAGGACTTGGACCTTCTGTATGACACACTGGATATAGAGAACCCCAGTGACAGCGGGCCAGAAATGGAGGATGATGACAGTGTCTTGAGCACTCCAAAGCCAAAGTTAAAGTAAGTGTGGGGAGGCTGATGCTGGGCCAGAGAGAGACTATGTGCAGTGTCAGCACAGATTAGGTGTTCTTTCTATTCCCACCCCTCCATCCTGGGTTGTTTTTTTTCTTTCCTCATCTTGACCTGGTCTTGGAGCCCTAGTGTGTGCTGTTACAATGTGAATTGCTGCTTGTGAGCTGGAGGTAGTGTGTAGGGGTCTGACTTCCTTTTAGTCTCATTTCTTCCTTGTTTCTTGTGCAGATGTTTTGCTTGCCCTGCTGCCTAAGCAGAAGGGTAGGAGTTGCTGACTGGAAGGCAGTAGAATTGAACCAGGTGTTTTGAAGAGGTGGTAGAAACAGCCAGGAAATCTGTGCTAAGGCAGAAGGAGACGTGTTTGGAAGCTGCAGAAATAGAGGCAGGGATGGACAAAGCAGACTGTGTCTTTCTGGAAAAGCTGATAAGACCCTCTGTGGAAAGACGATCTTTGCAGGCATTAAGGAAGCAGAATTGTGGGAAACAGAGGAGCCTCTCGGGGCCCAAGAGGAGTGACTGCAGCACACATAGATCCGTGCAAGTGTATCCTGAACCAGATTTTGTGGACTCTGACGTATGGTAATCACAGCACTGTGGAGCTGAGCCAGAGATCACTGGCTCAGGGTGTTAAGCAGATGCAGAACCCCGAGCTGACAGAGGTGTGTCACACTGCTGCCAGATAAAGACTGAAAACATGACTGAGCTGCACGCATGCTTCTGACTGGCATGTGGTTGCATGCTTAGGCCTTCACTGTTGTGGTGGCTCTAAAGCAAAACCTACCACAACAGTTGGTCAGTACAGTATCTGTAAACTCCAGGTAATTTCCAGCTGTCATAATCGTAATTAATGTTGAATAACCTAATTGGGCTAAGAATAGGTTTTGAGTCTGGAGCAACTTGTTCTCTATCAGCAAGCCAGAAGATGTCAAGGATATGCTGGGGCAGCAGTGGTAAGTGATGGAGCTCCTGGCTTTAAAGGCATTTGGAGCTTGACTCAATGTATTGCGAGTTGGTAGACCCTACCTTGAAGGGATTTGAAAGTAGATAAGATAAGCATATGCTTTGAAACAAGCCAGAATGTTGTACTGTACACACTGAGAGCTCATGTCCTGTTCCCTGGAGCTAGCTGTTCTGGGATATGTGATTACAGGAATATTACTGGAATAAGAACTTACTATGTCTGGTCCTGAGGAGACACTTTGTGGTTTGCTGTGTCCAGTTCCTGTGTTCACATCTTGAAAGGATGTGATAAATGCTGATGCTTGTAAGCAGGTTTTTCCTGCAACAAGAACAAAAAAAAAATCAGTTCCTTAAATTGTAATTGAGTCTGGTAGCTGGTGTGATGAGCTGCCTTTTTACATGGAAGCACAACCTGATTTTATGTGCTACCTTATCTTCTTGAGCAACTGCGTAATCGGATCATAGGGCTGGCAGCCAAATCCAGATGCAAGCTGGAAACAAAATGCGTACACCAGGAGTCACTTACCCACAGGAGCAGAGTATCCGTGTGGGGCAGTAACTCTACTTGCTGTATTTCAGTCAAGAGTTAGACACTGTATAAGCTGGCATGTAGTTCAGTCAGCATTTGCAAAGCTGAAACAAGAATTGCAGTGTGAAACTTTGCACCTTGTGCTTGGGGTAGTGAGGGCACAACTGCTCCTGTGGGGTGAATGTGCAGTTCTGTTCTGCTGTGGGAAAAAGCTGGACCTGCATGCCCACTGTGGATTTTCTGTTGTTTGGTGTGTAGTCTGGGGGCGTGCAAGTATTCCTAGGAAGGGCTTTATAAGTATGATGTGCTGTGTGACAGGTGACACATTGGATCCATTAGATGTAAGTCTTACCAGTTAGTGTCAGGGCTAAGCAGAAGTCCCTGGACTTTCTGGCTTCTCTTGCTGTCCTGGAGACCTCTCTATCTTTTCGGAAATAGCCTATAAATTTTACTGGAACCACTGCGGAGCAGTGAGACACCCTGGGAACAGTCACGTTGCTTTGCTGTGAATGTAGTGGACTTTCTCTTGTTAGTGGTTTTGATAATAAGAAACTGTTTTTTCTTTCTGTATTCAGACCTTACTTTGAAGGACTGTCACACTCCAGCTCTCAGACAGAAATTGGTAGCATCCACAGCATCAGGAGCCAGAGAGAGCCATCAAGTCCTGTAAGTCGTGTTTCGTGAGGGTTATCTATCTGCAGGTAATATAGCAGACTTGCACTGTTCTCTATTTGCATGTGTAAATTAAAACAGCCTCTCTGACTTCCTCCAGAGACTTGAATGCAGAGATATGAATTTTCTGCTAAGAAAACATGGAGGGGGGGGCATGTTTGGGGTTTTGTTGTTTGGGGTTTTTTTTTATTGTGGTTTTGTTGTTGTGAGGCTTTTG
>JANHGB010010147.1:11293-23103 GCA_026283785.1 Coracopsis vasa | reverse complement strand
TTTTAGTCATCAGCGCACTTGTAGTAAGCGTGGGTAAAGCCCTTCCCAAAATCTTCGTTCGCGAAGTCAAGCCATCAGTTTTAACTTCTGCAATAGATGCAAGCCATTTTCAATTTCATGTTAAAATCATGATAGAAAAGCATTACAAATAGACTAACGTCTCATACTTGTTTTCTAAGAAAAAGAAGGGGAGAACTTTTTCAGAGCTGAAAACCAGCAAATAATGAAATAAGAAAACCATTTTCCTGTTATATTATATGTGCATTGTAATGGATTTACAGAGCATATTCAAAACAAATCAGGGAGTACTTTTGGAGAGGAGGTTAAGATTAGCAAGGCAAGAGGATAAAAGTATCTATCTTCCATTTCAGCTGTTCAAGTGTATACACCATTGGTATCACATAGGCTGTTACTTCTCAAATATCTGGAAAGTGTCTCACGTAGGGGTACTAGCAGCTAAGATAGCTAGCTATCTAGATAATTTACGTGAAATCAACATTATAATCAATGTGGCAGATTTAGATTACATAATCTAATCTATTTAGATTAGGTATTATTATTAGAGAAAGGGGTCCTACAGGAAATCTGGAGAGGGATTTTTGTCAAGGGCCCCTAGAGACAAGACAAGCAGGAATAGCTTTAACCTGGCAGAGGGGAGATTTAGATGAGCCATGAGCTGAAAGTTCTTCCCTGTAAAGGTGGTGAGGCATTGACACAGGCTGCCCAGAGAAGCTGTGCCTGCCCCATCCCTGGCAGTGTTCAATGCCAGGTTGTAAGGGGCTTGAAGCAACCCTGGTCTAGTGAAAGGTTCCCCCGCCCATGGCAGGGGGTTGCAACTAGATGATCTTTAAGGTCCCTTCCAATCCAAGCCAGTTTGATTTTAGAAATCTTTTCTAGAGGATATATCAGAACTTTCAGGTTGTAAGTTACAAAAAGAAATTTTCTACTACAGTCAGAATAAAACTGTAGAAAGCTCCTGTCTGTTTCCAGTGAGTAAACTGTCCTGCTGTGCTATTGCCTAAAAACTGAAGGAGATCACTGGTGTGACTCCTGTGATTACTGGAGTGCTTTGTCATACTATGTGTAACATCATTTTAGCAAGAAAATAGGTCTTCCTTTCATTAGGAAGGAGCTTGATTAGCACTTACAAACCCAAATAATGCTTAAATTAGCTTGTTTAACTCTTTCAGTGATTAGAATTTGAGTAGAAAAAATTAAGTTGAAAAGAATTGGCAACACGTCTGGAGCTTTTCTTATTTTAAAATTGGTTGATACTACTACTGCATAGGGTAGAGTTGAAAGGATAGAGTTGAATGTCACAATACACTTCAATAAAATGGTAACTAATGAATAGGAGCTGTAAGCGTGCTCAAGTAGAAGCAGACCTTTCTTTTTTCTTTATTCATTGGTATGCATATATATATATTTGAAGGAAAATTCAAGGCTTTGGTAACAACAGCACATCATTTTTGTTCTTCGGCACAACTGTGCAGAAGGGTATCTTGCTACCTGAGATTTAGAACAATACATAAAGTATGCTGTAAATATGAATTGTAGATATAATTAGTCTCCAATCAAAAAGGTATTTTTGTTGTCTTAATCTATAGCCACATCACTCTTGCAAAACCTCCTAAAACGAAGTGTAAACGTCAAACTCAGGGTTGAACCTGGTTAAAGAACTGCCATAGGAAATACTCTTCAAAAGCCTGTCCCTCCTTTTAAAAAAAAGCAATGTATCACAGTGAGGAGCAGCAGAGAGTATCTGCAGCTCAGAACAACAAACTTACCTATGTGTAAGTGGGCCGTTCAGCTTACAATTGATGGGTAATGGAAAACCACTGCACTGGGTGTCTCTCTACAACCTAGTTTTGACCAGGGTTCTGTCTCAAAGTATTTTGTACTAGACTTATTTAGCTGCATTTTATTTTAAATGTCAAACAAAATAAAATTGCTTACTGGCATAAGCAAATGTTGAAAAATCTGAGTACAGGGACACTTTTGATCAGTGTCTTGCTGGATAGTATGAGTGTTTTCTGACAAATATCTACATAATGATGGTAATTTTATCTCTTCCTTGTCAGTGTTGATCTGTGTTATTTTTCCCATGATGACTGTCATGTATTCTTCTGTTAATTTAAATGAAAAAGTATATCAAGTTTGGATGTGAAGATGCAGGTTTTTTAGTACTCCCTATTCTCAACCTTGCATATGTTTCCTTGTGTTTATAATGCCCTTTTCTGTAGATGTCCTTGGAGAAGTAACTTAATTTTGGTAATGGGTAAACCTGCAGATTGTTCTTTCAGGAAATGTGATGGACATTAGTCATTGTTCAGTGGGTAGTAAGCAGTTGCAGTATGCACCACTTAGATTTGCTTGTTTTTTTTATTCCTCTTGTTATTTCCTTTTATTGTTGTTATTAATATATTTTACTTCAATTATTTAACTGCTTTTATCTCAACCCATGGATTTTTACCCCCTTTTTTCGAATTCCTTTCCCCATTCCTGTGGGGAGAGGTGAATAAGTGAGCAGCTGTGTGGTACTTAGCTGCTGGCTGGGGTTAAAACATGACAACCATTCATAAAAACAGTTTGACAAATCATCGTAGAACTCTCATCCATCAAGTTCATTCTTCTTATGAGACACTAGTAGCAAATACCTAAAGATTTAAAAAATAAAACACTGTTCTTGAAAACTGTCTTGTGTTTGGAGAATAAATGGGGTTTTCTGAAAGTTGAGGAGCTGCTTTTCATTCTGAAGCAGAAATCTGAACCATAGCAATCATAAATTATACAAAATCATAAATGTCAATATGCTTCAGCTGTGCTGCCTCTGTTTTATTCTTTGTTCCTATGTCAAACAGAGCCTAGTTTTCAACCCAAAGTACCAAGTGCTATTTTTTCCTGTTTTTCTGATCATTCTCAAATGATTTGCCAAAGCCTACTGAATTCTGTAGTTGACAAGCTAAATCAATAGAATTCTCATATGCATCCTGCTGTGGAAAAAGTTTCTCTTTATGTTACAGCTATGTAATGTTATCAAAGAGACTAAATGATAAGGAAAAGTTTATTTCATCTTTATGTTGGATATTAAAGCAGATACCTTAGGTGATGTAATGTAGCTTTATAATCTTAAAAACATGATGAAATTTGCTTGGGTTACATTTGAGTGGGCTGTAATCTGGATCCCAGATAGCAGTTTATTAAATGGGGTGGTTGATGGAAATTGACTGGTACGTTAAGCTAGAGACATTGATTAGACTGCTACAAGTAAACCTTCTTAAAAACAAAAAATTAGCTATGATTAAAGCATCAATCACATCTGATTGTGAATGGCATGTAGAGGAGAAATGTAGTGAAACCAGTTTTTGCTTACCGTTTAACTATGACAGAAACTGTTGAACAATATCATGAGCATAAATCTCCATGGATTAATGAGACATGATTGATAATCTCCTTGAGAGATATTCTTAGTATAATTATTTCTATATTAACATGAATTATAGAAGCTAAAGTCCAATTCAATAGGAATAATGAAAGTCTACTTTACAGAGAAGTTAATATTTTCAAGTATTTTTCTTTAAAGGTCCAAAACCATAATAGACTTTTTTGTTTACTTTTTAAGGAATCTATAGGAAAAGACATGCATATGGGAAAGGTTTTAAAGTACACATAGGAAAAAAAACCAACCTGGTTTTTGGATTCTCCGCTCTTCTCTTCTGACTCTTGATGCAGCAGTCAATGTGTCTCAGTGAAAATAGACAATAATACAAACTAACAAGAAAATTGTAAACTTGAAAAGCAGCACATTCTCAGGTGACAGGGATATAAAGGAAATGTTATTGGATGCTACATATCCTGATTTTTTTAAATCAAGTTAGATAAATAATTAATGCTGACAAGTAATGCTGGCATCTTTGACCACAACAAAGAAAATTCCTAATGTATGTCTGTTATTAGACTGTAGAACATGCCATGTACTGGTTCACATTTTAATAGGAGCTGTACAAGTTCATTATCATGCAAGCTGTAGCTTCCCCTGGTAATGAACGTCTGGTGAAGTCTTATGTGCAAGAGTTGCAAAGAATTTATTAGCTGTAATTTTATCTACAGTGCCTTTGTTTTCCGTATAGTCCCGTAAACGCCTAGATAGAAGAAAAAGGAAGATTGTGCAACTAGATCTCCACACCATTGATGCTGGCATATGTTGTTTATTCTTGAAATTGCTTCAGAAACAGAAAAATGCACATAAGAAAAAAGTATGTTCATATTCACTTGCGTGCTCTTGCTAATACTTTACCAAGAACAAAATTGTGTGGAACCCAAATTTAATTGTTTTATTTCTGTGTTTTTCTACTCAGTTTATGTCTGAAGTAAGTAGCTTGCATAGCAAAAGGGCAGATGGGTCTGGAAAATTAGTCTGCAGAGCATGGCTAGTATTTTAAGCTGCAGCTCAGAATCACATGTTGTTCAATTGTTCCCAAGTCCCTTTCTTGCTTTATTTTAGTCTGATAAAGGAAAATCATGAAGGAAATTTCATGAAGGAAAAATTCTGGCACATTGAATTAGCAAGTGCAGCAGCAAAACCTTTAATTTTGCCCAGCAACTTAGATGCTTTTGGTAAATATTTGCTTCCATACCAAAAAATACCTTCAGTTATTCTGAGGAAAATTATTTAGCACATTTTTACTAATTACAGTGTAAGTATAGGGGGTGAGTGGAAGCCACTTAACTTCTATGGAAAAGTTTACATCAACTGTATGCAGAAATGTACTGTAATAAATGGGCTCCAGCAATCAAGATGTATTCCCCAACTCATAATTATACCAGGTCTCTTCCCCTAATAAAGGAAAGCAGCAGGAATCCAACGTATTTTTTTTCCTTTCCCTTTCAGTTTGTATTTCGTAGTGTGTGTGTGTGTACATACTGATTTAGGATTATTACTGAGATTCTGCTTCAGATTATCACATAGAGAATGGATGAGGGGGCTGGAACTAGATGATCTTTAAGGTCCCTTCTAACCCAAACCATTCTACGATTCTGTGATGTTCCTGTATTTCAAGGGGCTTGGGCAAGGTAATTCTCTGCTTGTGCATTCATCATGACGTACGTAGATGACCAAGATATGTCAAAAATGGTAAGAGTGTTTGAATTTGTCAGCTACAATTCCATTTTACCGCATTGTGCAATCCCTTTCAGAACTGATACAGCTTTTTCCTGAATATAATTCAATTAATGGGGAATCATCATTCAGGAGCGTGAAGAGCTTGAACTGATAGCACTTGCTTGATTGGAAAGCGTGAATTTGTATGTCAGGTCTCTGACTTGAAAAACTGTGATTCAGATTGACAAGTATGTTCAGTTAAAGTTTAGCCCAGTGCTAAAGATACTCTTTACATTTGCTGACAATAATATCGTATAACATCTGAAAAATCAGCAGTGTTCCACTTTTTTTGCTTTGAAAAGACAATTGTTCTCACACAAACTATTGACAGCAAATTCCCAAGAAACCTTTCAGCTGATGTTTTTATTGTTGTTAAATAGCTAGCTATATAACTGAACATGGAAAAGTTAGATCTAACTATTAATTCACAGTACATAATACTTTTCTTTCTAATTATAGGCTATGAGGCAATATGCATTTGAACTTAAAAATCAATTTCTAATATTTTATGAAATCCTTAATGATCCAAAAGCTCATTAATTCTGAGAGGCTAAAATTAAATGTGCACACAAGAGTCAGTAAAAACAATCCAAGAGAAGGCACTGCTGTTAAAGTTCTGTGCTTGGTGGCCTTCACTGCAGCCTCTGGATCCAAACTTTGGGAAAGAGTTTTGCCAGCTGTATCATTGTGTCCTTGGATTTTTACTTTTAAAAAAAGCATTATTCTACCGTTACAGATATAACAATCTAGAAAATTATTGATAGAAGAACACTATCAGACATTCAGAAATCAGTGAGTATATCTTGTTACCCCCTTGTGTTTACCTATAACACAAAGGGGTAACATGTAACATATTGACATTTATCTGGATCAGTTGCTGTTATGAAAGACTTGGATATAAAATGCTCATGAATAGAAATTCTGTGGGAAATTCAGAATTTCCATAAAGGTATATAAAAATCTTTGCTAGACCTACTTGCCCTCTAAATGCAAAT
Source organism: Coracopsis vasa (assembly GCA_026283785.1). Taxonomy (NCBI): domain Eukaryota; kingdom Metazoa; phylum Chordata; class Aves; order Psittaciformes; family Psittacidae; genus Coracopsis; species Coracopsis vasa. The sequence continues at coordinate 16,947 of JANHGB010010147.1, read as the reverse complement.
TTATAATCTCATAAAGAAATGGAAAAAACCCACAAAGAATTATAGAATCACAGGCTGGTTTAGGTTGCAAAGGACCTTAAAGCTCATCCAGTTCCAAGCCCTTGCCACAGGCAGGGACACCTTCCACTAGATGAGGTTGCTCCAAGACCCGTGCAACCTGGCCTTGAGCACTGCCAGGGATGGGGCGGTCAGAGCTTCTCTGGGCAACCTGTGCCAGTGTCTCATCATCCTCACAGGGAAGAACTGCTGCGTAAGATCTCATCTCAGTCTCCCCTCTTTCATCCTTTCAAAATCAGTGTTAAACCCCTAGCGGATCTGAGTCTCTTCTCTCATGAATGGCTGCATTAAAATAAAAGTAAGGATGTAAATGAAGAATTGATGAATGCAATTTCTTAGCACTCTTCTTACTTTTAGTGCAGCTTGATTAAATTATCCATTTTGATTTTTTACAAATAGTAATCTGTCAGACTTCAGTGATAATGAGATCTATAATTTGATGACCAGGCTTCTGGCAAAGTTATTTCATGCATTTGTATAAAAGTCACCTACAATAAGACCTTAGGTTAGATATTCGTCAGTAAAACTATTGTTTCCACAGGCACAGGAAAAAATGAAATACAGTTTTATCTGTATTTAATCCAAATTATTAAAGAATCCTAACATGATTTGGTTTCAATTCCTCCCACCATTTAATCAATTGTAACTATTAAATCAAAAATATTATAAAACATTGCTGATTTTGTTCCTTTTCAAAGTTTAGTAAACTTATGTAGTAAAAAATTCCTCCTGAAACTATTTTACTATCCAGTGGATTATTTCTTTCTTTCTTAGACAAGGTACTTTTACTTATTCAGCTTTGAATATGTTCCCTTTGTACTCAAATAATAAATGGATTATGTAATGAATGTAGACTTTTTGTCTCCATGTATAATGAAAAAATATTTCTGTGAAGAAATACCGTATCTGTTTCCTCCTAGATGATCTTCCACATTATTCTAGGCATTTATACAAACTCCTAATTCATTAAACAAGAAAGTCCATGGTCTTTTTTTGGAAAAAGGAATTAAACAGTGAAAAAAACATTGGAAATTATGAAACTAAAATTAATAGCAGTTATAAATATTATCTGTACTAGATTTTATTTGGCTCTTTGTGTAGGTGGATTTATTTTGCTTCCATAGAGCAATTTGCAGGATATTTTATCAGGGTATTTTTATGCTTCTTTAATGAAGTGCCAAAAGAATATTACAAACTGCTATATCAGTGCTCTAAAACATTCTACAAGGATGTGTATGCACAGAGATTTATACTTCGGGAATTGGGGGCTTTGACACTGTCTAAAGATTCCTGAAGTTTTGTCCATTTAATCTTAGCATGCACATAGCAAGAATCTACTCAGCTACAAATGAGATACATGAAGTCACAATAATACTTTCGGTAGCATACTCCAGTTCATCAAGTAAATCACTCAGGAGCACCAAATTTAACCCATAGAAATAATACTTTGGCACATACTTGTTAAATTTATGAAAAAAATACTTGGGAACTATTGGTTTGGGTTACTTGTGAACTCAGTCACAACTAAACTGAATCTACTAGAATAGTGTTCTGGAACTTAAATTTGGAAACAAGGCATATTGGAATAGGATTCTGACATCTGTGATTTCAAAGAGAAACCTTTGGATATGGGCATCAAGCAAATAGCTTAATGCCATACTTCCTGCATGTGCAGATCAGAATAACATTTAATTTTGAAGACAGTAAAGACATTCTGATGTAACTTTTTTCAGTAGTAGTGTTGTGATACAGGAGAGATCTTTAATGGCCCTATGGAATAGAAAAACATCACAGCTGTTTAAAGGATTTACTGATTCTTTAGGTGAAATCTGTCCTCATTTTCAGTGTATACTTGAGTTTGTATTTATAGATGTCTCATTTAAAGGGTTTTCAGAGATAATAATATTGAGTACTTAAAATTTGACTCTCAAAGTGCATGGAATTTAAAGTAGTCAAACAAGTAGAGCTAGAAACTATGCAGAGACCTCATCTTACAATCAGAGTTGCAATAAGATAACAATGTAATTAGGTATTACTACATTCATATAATGCTATTCCATACTGTATGAATATCCAGATGTTTTATGTGAATTTACTTTATGGAATTACTTTGATGTTTGTCAAATTAGTACAATATATATCAATGATGGGCCTTTAATTCAGTAATTAATCAACTTTGAAGTTATAAATAGGAAGAAAATGCAGGAAAAAAAGGATTGGGAGGGGTATTTTTATGAATTTTACCTGGAAACCGGAGCGGATTACAAAATGTTGACGCCAAAAAACAGAATATGCTCTAGAACAATCTGGTGCAATAATCTATGTACACATGAAACAAGGCTTTTAATCTTTCCTACTGCCAGATATATCATTTATCATCTAGGTTCTAAATGAGGAATTAAAGTTAATTTTAATTTACCATTAAAAAATAATTAATTTTCATTTGACATACCTGATCTGTGCAACATAAGAATTATGCATCTCTTACAAAGAAACAAAACAGAAGCCAGAGCTGTAAGGAGACACTGTTTAATATAAATGGTTCTCCTTAACAGTTACTTTTGGAGTTAATATAAAGTTCACTGTGTATAAGAGGAAGCTATCATGACTATGCCTTTAGTTTTTATGTGTAATAAGTCACATTGCATTACTCCCAAGAAAGATATTTTAGAAAATGTCAGTTGAGTTCCTTACAAGACCAGTGGATGTCTAGCGGGTATTTTACAAGTAAAAAGCACTCTGGAACATTAGGTAAGGAAATCATTATCCTACCTGTAAAATATTTTTTAGGCATTTTTAAGTGACATTTTGTTCTCCATTGACTGCCAAAAGCAATATTTATTCAAGGACTGATTTTCTTTTTGCTTAAAACTTATTTTACTCTAACAGGAGGTGAATAGATGAAGTTGCATCCTCTGCAAAATATAACTAGTTAATTCAGTCAGTTTATTCTTAAACTCCACTTCATGGAACATAGGAATAGGTTGCTTAGGTTTTCTGCCCCATCCCTGACAGTGCCCAAGGCCAGGTTGGACGGGGCTTGGAGCAACCTAGTCTAGTGGAAGGTGTCCCTGCCCATGGCAAGGGGTTGGAACTGGGTGAGCCTTAAGGGCCCTTCCAGCCCAAGAATTCTGCGATTCTGTAAAATCTACATATTCAGTAAATTTTTTCACCAGTTTCTTATTGACCTGGTTATATTAACAAAGTTAATTACTGTTACATGCTACTCTTAATTCCTCATGCCAGCGTAAACAGTAGATATTAAACAGTAATTATTAATGTTTCCAAACTAACCTCTCATGTGCAGCAATTTAAGAAACAAATATTTTTTTGTTGAAGAGAGCACCTTTCATATAAGTTTCAAATGTGCTTTACATGTCTCTAACCTCCACAGTAAAGAAATTATCTGAGAAATTTGTCGTACCTCTTAATTGTTGGGGTTGACTTACAATAACTATTTTTTTTTTTATTTCCACATTGTATTACAGAATTTGCAATACAATAATCATTCTGTAAAACCTGAGAATCTAAACAGATCTCAAAACAGGATGAGAAAAGAGAGAGAGCTGCGAGCCTGATGCCTCTGCTCTTTCTTCCTCTGTTAATTCCCTTACAGTTAAAACAGAACATCTGATGCAGTTAAAAGCATCAGATATCCTGACAGCTCCAGTTTGGTGCCAGCTGACTATTTTGCCTTGCACCCTGTGTGAAATTCAGGTCAGCCTGTTTACTCCACCTGCTAGCTGCTCTAGAAAAACAGCTGAATAGTGCTTAAGATACTCAAGAGATCTAAGACTGAGCCCTAAATGACATTTGTAGCTTAAAAAAGAGGAATTTTTATTTTGTTAGTTTAAGAGAGGTTGGTTGTGAAATACAACTATGTTAGGGAGTAAATAATACAGGTCAAGCTTCCAGTTAAAAGTCAACCAGGCTTTTCCACCTAGTACAATAAAGCAGTTATATATGTAATACAGAATTGAAATAAATCTAGTAATACATTGCAAAATTATTTTGCAATAAAATAAACCCTCACTTCATCTAGACCCTCTTGCAGCATTTCTAGAAATACCTGAGGCAGATCTGTACAGTGAAGTCTATCTAAAAACTTCCCAAGTCCACACAGTTGGCATTGATCACAATTACTGTTCATGTGTGCTGCATTAAGCACACCTATCAAAGGCAAAACAATGCTTATTGACCTACAGTCTAGCAATGAAGACAGACCACAAGTAAAGAAACAGTAAGAAACAACTCTCGAACTTTTCAATTTCTGAATTTTAGATGCTAAGAAGATTCCCTTCTTAAAGGACTTGTTGTCAAGTCTTATCTTCAGGATGTCTCTAGGGCAGAAACCTGAGCTTCTCATCAACAAACTGAAACAAAATAGTTGGTGTATATACAGATAAATCATACACCCCTGTAATGAAAAACGTAAGATGCTACAGCTGAGTTTCTTGGATTCTGTCAGCCTGGGCACTGTCTGGTCTCCTAAAACAAGCAGTTACATTTTTCTTCAATTTCAAATCACCTAAGCACCTTTGATTAGAAATTTCTCTTCAACACTGTCCAGGAAAATTATATGGTTGTTAGTATTACTCAGGGCAGTGAGGACTATGCATCCCTCAGTGAAACACAGTAGAGAGGCAGCAGATCTTGTTCACCATTAGTAGAAACTCCCATTGATTTCCTTGCAGTAGACAATACAAAGTGTTTGTATTTAGTTGTTATACCTACAACATATATAGATTTAAGTGTGTATTTTGTATAATTTTTGTACCAAGGCCAAGTTGGACTGGGCTGTGTACTGTAACAAACTTACAATAAAATTGTAAGACTATATATACACTAGTGTCCTGGTTTCAGCTGGAATAGTGTTAATTTTCTTCCTAGTAGCTGGTGCAGTGCTGTGGTTTACCTTTAGTCCGAGAACAGCTCTGATAACACACCGATGGCTTAGTTGTTGCTCACGTATCCTAAACAAGGGCTTTTCAGTCTCTCATGATCTGCCATTAAGGAGGGGCACAAGAAGCCAGGAGGAAGCAGAGATAGAACACCGGACCTGAACTAGCCAAAGGGGTATTCCTTATCACAACACGTCATGCTCAGTATATATACTGGGGGGAGTTACCCAAAAAGGACCGTTCACTGCTTGGGCTGGGCTAGGCAACAGTCAGAGGGTGCTGAGCAACTGTATTGCATATCACTTGTGTTTGTTTTTCCTTACCCCTTTTTAGTTTTATAATCTCTCCCTTTAATGTTACTATTATTAGTATATTGTAGTTTAGTTATTAAACTGTTCTTATCTCAACTCATGGGTTTTACATTTGTAAAATGTGAACACTGCACACAGCCTCTCCTGCTCTGAAAGACTGTTACTAGAGAAGGAGCCTGACATGATGGACTGGATGGACTCAGCAGCTTTATGAGGATTACTCTATGCATATATATATAAGAGTGATGGTATATTGAAAATGTGGGATCTGAGCATGACGTGAATGATATGGAATAAGGGGTGGATAATGTCCTGGGTTCAGCAGTAGCAGTCATTTTTCTCTTCCTTAGTAGCTGGTGCAATGCTGTGTTTTTTAACTTTCGGC
>JANHGB010010145.1:0-13862 GCA_026283785.1 Coracopsis vasa | reverse complement strand
AGCCAGGCTCTCCACGCAGGCATGCTAGCAGTTGCACTGGCAGAGGAACAGTGCTGAGCAGCTGCAATAAAAGGTGACTGCCTAAGTCACTGCTGCCAGCAGAACAGATCTCTGGATTCGTGGCCTTAAATGCCCTGTAAATATAAAGCTAACTGGAAAGTTTCCATTATCAGCAAAACATGGGTAGGCAGATTACCAGGGAACCTGACGAGGTGGGAAACCTTCAATAACCTCCACCACCTCTCCTTCTCCATGTACCTTTTTCCTGTTTTAATGATAGATCCCACTAGAAATGCCTTTTTACCACAAAGTTAAGAAAGCTACAGCAGCATCCAGCATCTGCAGCATTCAGCATACTGGAAAAATGGGTATTCTAGGATACTTTAATTCTCAAGACTTGAGAGAAAATCTAAGACACACAGAAATTTCAGGCGCCAATGTTCTGGCCTGCAAGCTCCAAAACAAGCATGTAACATTACCTGACAGAGGAACAAATACTGATTTTCTTATCCACATCTGCATCCTACAGTAAAGGTAACGTGGTTGGTTCAGTATCCCTAAAGGAAACTTTTTTCATCTGAACAGTTGGAAATGGTGTTTTGTTGGAAGAAGTACAGTATTTTGAAGTAGAGCTCCTCCCCATAAGAGCTTCTTCATGAATTCTTCTGAAGAATTATTTTTTTCCAGGTTTCCTTGGCCATACATTTCATATTCAGGTTCACCCAAAGGAATTTACAAAACCTAAAGCTATCAAATTTAATACCTAATAATATATATTACCAATATTACAAGACATGAAAGAACCCATCGATGGTTTTGATTTTTTTAATGAATTACAGCATGTCTCAGAAGACATATAGCTGAAGAATGAACTGGGGGAAAACAACACTGGAAAATTTCATACATTCCTAAAAATCTCAAATACAATTAAACTTGCTACCCTCTTTTACAGCTGCAAAATTCAATCTCTGCTGCCTTGCACACACTTGAACATTATACAAAACAGGTTTCACACCATTAGGAAAAATCATGGGCAAAATACAATGCTGGTCTGATGCATTATTCACGATCACCATGAACACTAACATAGGTTTCTGTTTCTTTTTATCAAGGAGTTGCTCTGAGTGAGGACATCAGCAACTACTGATGTTCCTAATACACAGGAAAAAACTTAAACTTTGTAAGATATCCATTTCTTAAGAGACACAACAAAAATTACCAAGGCCAACCAGTTCTTCTGCACAGCTGTATCAAAAGAAAATGTACTTGAAATAAGTACAACTTAGATAAGTAGCTGCTGCGGGTTTACAAGAGGGACCCTGTTTGAATAAAGCAAAATGAGTTAGAGTATTCTCCTACAAGCAGATTTTTAATTCTTGCATTAAAACTAAGGAAAACAGTCAAGCTCCTGTTACACACTTTTAAAAACAAGTTTATAAAAGAAGTACGTCTTAAAAAGACACATCTACCAAGTACATCTTAAAAAGAAATTAACAGCCATCAAAGTGCTCTAGGAATTTTCATACTATTGTTCAGGAAGATCTAAGAATACCAAAATACTTCTAAAACAATGATAGAAAGTAAAGACTTAAGCCGCATTAGAAAACCCTTCCCTAAAGCTTCCAGTTATTGCAATACCTCTTAAGGCAGAGTTTCACGACAAAAATACTTTTTTTGTGCGGCAGAGACATACAAAAAGATTCTTCAGGATGCCAAACACTTTCAGAACTCTCCAGTGATGACTCATCCTGTTATGTATACAAAGCTTTCATTAAAAAAGAGTCAGTTGGCATCATTACAAATCCTCAGCTAGCAATCTTCAACTTACTGTTATTTCTTGTACAAAGTATTCTAAACACTCTGCAATAAAGTACTCTGGTATGCTAATTTTGGGGAGGAAAACGTGCAACTTAACTTGAATGGCCTCTCTCACACAAGAGTTTCTACTCTAGCTCACAAAGTGCTCCAAGATGGCCTCAAATACAGTTTTTATCCAGAAAGAAATTCTTTGTTGCTCCATGTTAGTTCCTTGCCAGTTGCACTGATCAACTAGCTTGCCAAAACAAGAAAAATAAGTCTTTCAAAATGAGTCTTGATGAGTGTAACAAAAAGAATCACTTCTTAAAAAATAAAAGGGGGGGGGAGGGGAGAAGAGATTAATTGCTCCTAAAAACTTTGAAAGCATTCCTTCTGGCTGTCTCCTTAGAAACAATATTTTAATTCTCACACATTGATTTATTTATTGAGATAATCTGTTGTATGGCAACAAAACCGCAATAAACTAAAAACTGCCACATAGGTGCAAATAATTGTCATGAACTATATTACTATACTAACAACTATATGCCAGCAAGACAGCTTTCTTTATATATAAGTGGTGTTGCTTTTGGGGTTTTTTTGGGTTTTGTGTGTTTTTTGGTTGTTGGGGTTTTTTAATTGGTTTTTTGTTTGCTTTACTTACACACATGAATGTTTGCAACATGTACTAGAAACCAAAAGCTTCCCTCAGCACTACATACAACATCCTGCACTTTGCTCCATCAAGTGTTGAATTGGGTCTTTCCAAACCAGGCTTAGAAGTTGGGAAGATCATTTTCATTCATGTCTGTTCATCTCTTACCTGAAGGGAGAAGGCAGCCACACACAAACACAGGTAACAGCAGCTGTGGAGCTTTAAATCAAACATTTACCTTCTAAAACTCATCTCAAGATGCAGCTAGTCTGGAGTTAGCAACCCTCCCACAGTATCGTCTGGCTAAATGCAAACGAATGAGCAAGATACAAATAATTTCCTTTATGTTCAATTCCTCCAGCCACTCGCTTCTCTAATAATTCAGTTCCTAGTGTTGATCCTTTTCTAAATATGGCCACATATGCATAAGAAGCAAGCCTCCGTGCCAGCTATGCAATTTCTCTTTCCCACTGGGGACACACTTTCCAGCATCTCAGATGTTTTCAGAACAGACGCCTCCCCCTCCACTGCCACATATACATTTTATTTTATTTCTTATGAACGCCTCTTACCCACAGTAGTTACAAGTGCCAAATCATCTGATTTCACAGAGTGTCAAAAGAAAAGCCAGATCTAAGAACTTGCATAGCGTTTTCTATCCCTCTTCTTCTGCAACATGTTGACTTAGAAATAATACTCTTCATTTGCTCCAAGTTCCAACAACCACAAGAAGTCAGCTGTCCTTCTCCAGCTGGTTATGCTGATCAACTACACCATGTTCCCATTAAGTTTATGCTTTCCATAGGTACTGTCAAGATTATACCAAATCAAAGACAAATTAAATTTGTGGATTCATGCTGAGTTTTTGAGCGCGAAGCATACCAATTTCCATGTTTCACAAAAAGTAAACCTAAACAGCAGCCCAGTATTCCCACTTCCAGGCAAGATAAAGCAGCTTGTCTTAGAAAGCATAACTAAATCTTCTTGATTTGTTTTTTAGTTGTAAGTTTTTGTTATTCTCTCATTATTTAAGTACTAGCACAGGTGGTTGTGGCAAATTAGCAATGTAATTTATGCTGGTTCTCTAACTGTAAAACCAGCTTATTAATTGAATTTTAAAAATAGAATAAGAAAAGACAACAGCCTTTGGTAGTTAAGTAACAGAGGTACAGGAAAACAAGGAAACCCCAGTCAACAACAGCAGCTTCATATTTCATATTTATCTTCAGAAGACTGTTTTAAGTGAAAGTAAACACCATTTTCATCTCCTCGCATTTAATCATCAGCTGATGCAAGAGGAGGAGAGATGAACAACGGAAAGCCAGCCGAATGCTAGGCATCTTCAGTGGAGCTTTGAATACAGCCAGGGCTTGGGGTGGGAACAATCAGCCTCACAAACAAGAGACACATCTCAAAACACAGTGCAAACATAATGAAGGGTCCAGCACAAAGCATGGGTTTGGCTCCACCTAACAAACAAAAGAGGATACTTTAATCATATTTTAATGAGAGTTTGCACGTGACTTGGTCCATTAGATACTGAAATGCTGCTGCAGCTACCATACAGGCACCTTTGCATTTGGTGGCTAACGCCCGAATTGGCCACTACAGAACCCTTAAGGAAGGACAAATAAATAAAGCTGCAGCAGCTTTGGTTGGTGACAGCAGTAATACACTGGGGTTTTTAAAGATCTGTAGATCCAGACATCAGCATGATCAAGTGTGAAACCTGAACTCACAGACAACCAGTTCTATCGGGGAAATATAATATGCAGAATAATTTAGTTTGTTTACGGTATAATAAACCAGGTTCAGCATCCAGATGCAAATATTATTGAACTAATAAAATGAACCCAAAGCTACACTACGCACTATAGATATTTAACATCAGAAAACAAGATCACATGATTCCTTCAGGCTGCAAAAAGTGAAAAAATGCGCTGCCCTAAAAATGACAAGAAAACTTGCTAACAGCCCAGGCATCCTGCTTTGGAGTCCACTTGTCCCTTAATGCCTTCAAAAAACAGTCCCATCACACACACACACAATTTTTTTCAGTTTAAATAAAATTTCACTGAGTTAACCTGGTAGTTCTCAACTAGGTCTTTGGTATTTGTGCACCTCTTTGTAAAGTATGCAGTCTGGTTTTCCCACACATGCATTTCCGTGCATCTTGATAATTATAATCACAATTCACACTGAAAATACAATCACAGAATTAGCATTTACTATCTCTTCCAACACATGCTACATAGCAGGTAGAAGGCTCAAGAAAATCCCAAGTAAAAGGCAGCTGTTCTTACAAAGTGCAGTTAAACTGTGGAACTCCAAGCACAGCATGCTGAAAGTTTGTGTGATTGAGGAAAGGCTGGACACATTCAAAGAACATGTGTAATGCTCAACAGATCTAACACAGAAATACTATCCTGGACTCCAGAAATCCCACAATTCCTTCCCAATCTTCCATAGTCAGTGGTCTGGGTAAGTATCATTACAAAATCACTCTTTTCTTATTTTCGTTCCTAGGCATCTGCTGTTAACCACTGCAGGAAACATGACAATGGAACACCCAGATCCCTGATCTGACCCAGTAAAGCTGCCGTTGTGAAACAGATAATTTCTCCACATTATCTTACAAACAGACTCTGAAACAAGAGCTAGGGAAACAGAGGTCATCATATTGCCCAAATTACTGTCACACCTAAAGACTGACCTTTACCACCACTAACCTTCATTCCCAGCCTTGCATTCACCATCCTGAACTGCAAACAGTGAACATGCAACTACGTAGCCTTTAGCTGTCCCTCTAAAAGACTTGTTCCTGATTTCTGATGCCCAGAGACTCTAACGCAGTCTTACAGAGAATGAGTTCTGCACCAAGGAGGGGGAAAAGGATCAAAGAAAATGTCTGAGTATCCTATATACCTTCCCATTCAGTAGATGGCTTATTAGGATCTCTGTCCATATTGTACTGAAAAGCTTTATCACTCAGTCATGTGGTTGTTAGCTACCACAGTCAAAAAATAACCGTAAGAACAGCAAGTTTCATGTCATACAGTCATGCTTTTTAACAAGACACTTTCACAGTCAAAAAAACACACCTACTTTTCCTGTATTTAAGCAAAACAGCTCTTCTGGCAGCTCAATGGGTTCTCCTAAGTCATCAAATCCCTTGCACAGCCTCAGAAATAACGTAAGCATCATGTGTCATGTCACTGAAGAAAGGCAGGTGACATTTTGCTGCTACCTTCCAATTCAAAATAATATTCAATCCTAACATACCAGCATTCTAACCTTACTTTTTAATAGGGATTTTATAAATTTTTGCTTCTTGTACTCAGTTAAAAAGATTACAGAGAGATTTGAGGGAAATTTTTTTTGCCCCCTACCTTGGCTCAAATAACAAACAAGCTCCTGGACACAAAAGCCCTTATTTGAATACCATGCAGATTCCCCAATCTTCAAAGTTAAAGGTGTGAACCTGTCTGAGAAGACAGGCAGACACTGCTTGTTAGGGAGGGCTGAAGGAAAGCTTGTAAGATAGCTCTCCTGGGGAAAACAGGAAGAGGTAAATTATTATCTGTGGAAGGCAAAGATGTGAGCTTTAGGGCAGGGGTGCAGGCAAGATATTAGAGTACAATTGTATTTTGTAATTCGTCAATTTGTCAGGGTCATGACTTTAACCATCCCACACATGATGGTTAGATGCCCAGGCTTGTCTTCTTGACAAAATTTGGCATGCTTCTTTGAATGCCAGGACCAGGGAGTTAAGGATTGAGTTTTGCAAAGAAGAGCTGGTGTTCACTGACTGCGAGTTCATCCTCATACCTAAAAGTCACTTAATTTCATCCATCCATTTCCCATGAGGATGTGGTGAACGTTCATGAAGAAATGCGGTAAACAAAGTGTCTTTCTTTGTCTTTTAAAAATACGAAGACAAGACTCCTACAATCTGGGAGATTCTATCTTGGAGTACGTATTCCGAGGTGGCCATGGAGCAATGTCTGCAAATGTCACTTTTGCTGCTCACGTACAATCTGGGTATAGGATGATCTGCAGAAAGTTTGCTTCTGGTGAGTTTAGCTGGCTTAGGAGGCTGTTGGAAGGACTGGAGAAGAGATTCCAGGGGAGATTATTTCAAGATACATCTTCTTTCAGTACAGCTTGCAACTATTTAAAAGATTCTGCAAATTAATTTTGGACTCCAGACGTAGAAGATGCTTTCTGTGCTGACATTAAGTGCTTATGGGGCAGCTGGAAAAGTGCTTTGCGAAATAACAGCACATAATTCCCCTTGTGTGCCCAGAAGTTAATCTATTTTACCCAGTGACAACAGTTTTATATAAGATGCAGCCACTTCCACCCCATCCTTGCTTCTCTTATAGCCTTAAGACATAACATCAGCACCACTGCTTCTCTGCCTCTTACTATACCACTACAGCACAACTTTTAAACTCCTCACAAATAATTTCACTGAGAGGATGCTACAGAACAGTCAGGAAAAGAAAAACCCAAACCTACCCTTTCAACTTACTGAAGAGACCACGACCATTGTTAGCTTTTCTATTACAAAGGAGACCTTCCAGCCAGCCTTCCCCAGATAAAGGTTTCCTACTTTTCACCTACAAATACATGTTACACACCAGAACGTACCAAGTAGCTCTTCTTTATCTGCTTCCTGGCCTCAAAATTTCTGGCACAGGAGACAGTGAAAAGTACACAGACAGGATGTGGGGTAACATGTGCAAAATTATCCAACCCTGCATCGCTCTGATAGAATTTAATACACGAGTACCTATGATGCTGCTGTGTGTTTGGTGAAACTGTATCAGACTGCAGGCTGGGTTTCAGAGGCATAAACACACATCTAGCTCATTTTTTTTTTCTCTGCACACAACAGAACTGTGATTCTTGTCTGTATCTGGAAGCAGTGGGAGTCAAACACAACTAACTGGCCAGTAAAAGAATAATACAGAAATCAAGAACAAGTTCATGCCTTTTATAATTGCTATGATTTTAGCTTAGCATTGTTTCACATAATCTAAGTTGACAGAAAACTAGTCACAATTTGAAGAATGAAAAACTATTTCGCAATGCCTGGTTTGTTTTTTCCTAAAGCATCCTTTTCCCCACACTTTCTGATCATGCAAAGCAGCAACTGGTTAGTGCTATTCAAAACAAGAGATACAGAACAGATTAGACTATCAAATTCTTACTTATACTTCTCATGACTTTTACTTCAATGGAAAACTTTCTATTGACTTCAGTTGTCTTCGAAACAGAACTGTGTACCTTAGAGAATACCCTATCGTCCTAATTAATAATTAAATGAATCCATACAGTACTTATTCACTGACAGTTCTTTATTTGGACGTTTGGAGGCATCAATAATGAAAACTCCGCTGTAGCGCTGGTGAAGCTGTCAGCAGCAGACACTGGTGATTAGGCAGCCATAGGGGAAAGTATAAATATATAAATATAAGATTGTTTACATATTAACTGTATGCAGGTCTGTCAATGACAAGAACTACCTCCCCCTAACCGTCATTTTTCCCAGCTATCACCACAGAAAACATAGCAAACAGCCTTCATCCACGGGAGCGAATGCAGCAGATGTCACAACTGGGAACAGCAATCCCTGACTATACACCACAGTTCAGAAACTCTGACTTTCTGGTAACTTACTAAACACAAGTCAACCAATTTCAAAACCTCCTCAAGGGAGGCAATAGAACTGCCAAAAATAGTAGCTATTCACCAATTCAGCTCTAGGATTCCAAAACTTTCTACGGAAAAGTGACATATCTATCTCAGTATCTGAGCCATGGCCATCAGGACATTCAGTAACTATGTGCATTTCTGAAAAATGGAAGAGAGAATATAATTAACTTGAAAACTCCTCATAGCTAAACATTCTACATCACCCTAGGTGAATTTTACTACCTGAAGACAAATATACTGAGGGTGGAGAAAATATAAATATATATTGAATTATTGCACATTTTGTAGACTAATACATAAGTTAAACAAAACACACAGGCCAGATTCCTCTCCCAGGCCAGTTTTAGGAATTTGTTCATTCAAAGCTGTATCCTGATCCACACAAACCACTTCAGAAATCTTCCAGACTTTCTCACTAGCACACACTAACACACTCTACTTTCAAGAAACAGACTGCAAACTATAATAGTTGCCACTCCTGGAGCTACATAACACTGTCTTTACATCATTCTTTAAACTGTTTTATTTTTCTTAAATTAAAAACTTTGCCTTCCTTTAACAAGGTGAAAACAGAAAATTACAAGCGGTAAATGGAAGGGAAAAGATGGCTAAATACACATAGCATCATAGAATGGTTTGGGTCAGAAGGGACCTTAAAGATCATCTAGTTCCAACCCCGTGCCATTGGCAGGAACTCCATCCACTAGACCAGGTTGTTAAAGGCCCATCCAACCTGCCATGAAAAGAGTGACTACTCACAGGCAAGCTACTGCACCAAGATGGATTAAGGTGAAAGAAAGACTCAAGTCTATGTTTCTCATCCTCTCCCATTTGTCTTAAAGATTACGTTCCTGTAACTCTGGATTCCTCTTTTCTGATGACTGCACACCCGTGACTCTTCCAAAAGCCCTCTACCTTGCTTGTGTACCCATTCCTATGTGCAATTAGCCTTCTATTAAAATATTGTAAAGCCAAAGTGAAATTTTTCAAAAGAGATTAGAAGAGAATTTACTGTTCAATCCAGACCTCCATTTTATGACAATTCTGAACATGTAACGACTGATTTCTACCATGACTGTGACTAAACCTTTTGTACACAAGGCAAGGTTGACACGGCAGTGACAACACCTAGCACACTTTCTATTATTTGGCCCAGATCAAGTAACCTTTGAAAAGGTTAGAAAATATTCTAGACTCATTCCCTAGTCACTCTCCTTGACCACTGTATCTTCTTGATTGTCAAGCTCATTCTCAATGGGGCCACAAAACTGTACTGCCAAAAACCGCTCAAGATTAAATGATTAAAATAAAGCTCCAACCTTAGATCGCCTACTCATTCCTCCAGATATGCCATCCTTGTACAGTCCCATCCACCATATCCCTTCCCCTTCCCCCCACTCTCTTTGTTCTGCCAATTACATTATATCCTTTTACCCTGTTCCTCATGTGTGGAAAAAGCCTTCAAATTCCATCAAACTGAGTATCCTCACAAGAAATGCGATACAAAGAAGGTTGATTTCTGCAGAAAACTATAAAGCACAGGTAAAAAGCACATGCTTGAGGTTTTCTGAATTCTGGAAAAAACATAGCTCTCTTTTCTCCTGGTCTAATGCCATTTCAAATAGATTCCCCATGGAATGATTATTACGTAACTGCCCACTTCACTTACATTCTGTTACTTCTGTCACATTTTTCTCTACAACACCTGATGTTAGACACTAACAGGGGGCAAGACATAATTTAGATCATAAGCTGGTTGGGGCAGAAGCCTAACAGGCAGTAATTACCTGCTCTCACATGCACATCTTCCAAAACAAGAGTCCTACAAAAGCAATCTACATACTCTTCTTACAGCATTGGGGCATTTGGGGCATGAAAACTCAAAATAAGTGTAACAAAGAGGAAAAAAAAAAAGGAAAAAAAAATAGAAGGGAAGAAAGAAAAGGAGATCTGGAATAACAACATGGGAGTACTTATGGTTAGGATGAGCACATTGAGCTCCAGCTAAAACAAAGAATTCATCTCTGAAACAGAATTCTATCGGGGAACTACAAGTCCTGACTAAACAAACAAGCAAACACACAAGCAAACTCTTCTTCTATGCCTTCATCTTCTATGAGTGTCTAATTAAGTAACGTTACTCAAGTATTTACCTTTCAAGGCTTGGTAAACCAGGATGAAAACACAGGTCGAAGCAGCCAACGTGAAATCTTTTATTTTTTAGCTATACTACAAAGGCCCTGTCAGCACAAAGCACACTGTGCAACACTGCAACAGCAAATATGGGCAGGAGGAAGACTTCGCCAGAGACAGACAGAAATGCAATGCACTATGAAAAACTTTCAACAGATCTTATGGAGGAGTCAAATATCCTCCATGTGTGCAATATCATCTGTACTTATGCCTGGCGTTGGACCTCAACTTTAAAATAAGTAAGCCCTAACAAGGCCACGTATAATGATGATCCATTTTTTACATCAAAGATAATTCCAAAGGAAAAAAGCTTAACTGTGATGTTTTGCCACTCATTTTGATATGCACCTATACCTAAGATGTCAGGGGAAAAAAAATCTGTAAAGATCACTCAAAGGCACATCTGTTTGCTGGATACATTCCGCATCAGATTACCAAACACAAGGATTGGAAAACTCCTCAACAGAAGGCGCTCACCTATCTCCAATGCTACGTGACTGCTTCTCTACCACACTGCTTTCCCTACTGAGTTTCTTTGACATTTCCTGGTTCACCTAAGCTGCCCCAGAGAGCACCACTGCGGCACTGCAAATGCCAGGAATCGCAAGAAGACATCTGATATCTGTGATATCACATGCTGGGATACTGCCAGAGAACCACAACATGCCAAAAGGATTTCACAGAGGAAAGGCAGAATTATAAAAGGCTAGCTAAAGGCCCACTGTCAAACTGAGTTTTAATACTTCTCCCTGAAAACACTATTCTCCTAAAGATTCCAAGAGGCTTAGTAATTACAAAAACTGGAACAGCTCAAATAAAACAAAAAAGTATCTTTAGCTCGTTTAGAATGTGCTTTTGACAACACTCCACAGTCAGTTTCCCTTCTTCTCAGGCTTCATACTTTACACTACATGGTATACACAGCATATACTATTCCACACCAAGAGTTTACTATCCGCACTTTAAGAACAAGAAAACAGAACTGCAAAGCCATAAGACTTGAGAGCAGTAACAATAAAAGAATACTTTTACCATTATTTTTAAACAGTTGGCTAAATTTCAGGCTGGAAATACCCTGTAAAGCACATGCTGAATGGTCCTTTTAGCCAGAGACAAAAGCAGAAAGCATGGCTGCTTTTCATTTCTGCTCAGCCGTTTACCTTTAAGATATCATTTTCAGGCAAGTCCAATGAACAGTCACAGAAAGAAAGCATACATGATGCAACTACTTTCTACTGGAATATTATGTAAATGACAATAATGCCACCCCCTGCCTTCTCCCCTTTTCCCCCAAAAAAACTCTCATAGAACATTTTGCCAAAACTCTGCAGGAGTTCCTGTTTCAGAAATAATAATACACGAGAGAAAAAAATAATAATAATTATAAAAAAGTATGTAAGCCAAACAAGTACACAGTCTGACAAAATAATTATACTGAAATTCAATAACAATTGAATTGTTATTCCTACAAAAAAGAATGAAGAATATTTTGCCCTAAAAGCATCTAGATACAGTGCTGACAGATTATGTACTACTTTGCACAGAACAGATACAACGTAAGTAGAATAAAGTCATAAAACAATTTACAAAGACAACCTGCAAGTGAGGCAATTAAAAACTCCAGATACTCAATTCCAAATATATTACCAAAAGAAAGGGCATCTACAATAAAGTAGTAAGGGAAGCATACACCACATACTTGAAAAATAAATGTACGGTAGTCATTAGCGAAATGAATGCCTGGCTAGCAGAGATGCAGCTGATCACATTTGCACTGAGAAAAGTCTATCTTGTCTCCTGCCTCTGCTAGTCTTACAAGTACACGGTTAAAAATCACCCTAAACAATCTGGGAGCTGCAGTTTTTTTCTGTGGCAAGTGTATTTGATTGTGCAGGAACGTCAAACACAACATACTAATATCCCTAGGATGTACAAAAAGCACAAAGACCCCTGCTTGTAAGCTCCACCTTAGTGACTGTGTTTACTTCAATACCCACTATTTTATATAGTCACTGAGAATCTTTAAATGTCTGCCTGTTTGTTTCAGTTTTGCAACAGAAGTATTAACCCACTACTGCTTTATTTGCTGATGAAAAAAACCCCACTTTTTTTTCATGCCGACTCTCGGTTATTTCAGAAACTCCAACTATGCCAAATTACGCCCTTCTAGAAAACAGTGAAGTTAAATAATAAAACAACACTAACTCAGGAACGTTTTTCAATTATGTAATGAATCCGGTTACAGCATTAACTAATGATTCCCCAGCAATTATTGAGCGTTCAGTACCCAGAATTTAGGTACATGACTGAAACAGCTTTTCAGAAAAAAATACAAATATACACCGTATACAGAGTAACTGGCTCTTATTCTTAAAGAACAGGTTGTTTCGGGTTTGTTAGTTTGTTTTTTTAAATCAACCTGCTACAAAGTAACGCCACTGAAAGAAAAAGGATAGCCAGCCCCTCCTTTTGTCCAAAGCAAAACTGAAATGAGACTTTTCCTTCACAGTTCGCCCCAAGTTTGCTAAAGCCAGGCAGTTACGTAACACTGACTTACAACCTATTTGCTCACTGCTCATAGAAAACTCATCATACATGGTGGTCTGAACATCCATTACGCAGTAGGAATACAGTATATTTTGAAAAGTGCCTCTTTGCTCCTGTCTCTTAATTTACAACTACGAGATAAAAAAGGCAGCTGGGAGGATCACCTAAAATTAACACAGGTATGGTTTGGCAGCACGCAAAATTAAAAATGGTATTCTTTTTCAAAACAGTGCATATGGAGTTCTTAAGAATACTGAAGAAAAATTAATCCTATCGCGTTTTTCACCGCTCCAGAATTCAGACGGGGAAACGAAAGTGCTAAAATAAAAAATAAACGTGGGGAAAAAACCCTAAACCCCAGAGTTGTGCTACAACGAACCGTATAAAGTCGTAATGGTGATCGAACACGCGTGTGTCCGCGCAGGCACCCGCGGGTGCGTCCAGGTGTGCCCACGGAGGTGGGGAAGATGTAACCCGCGCCTTCTCCCACCCTCACCGTCCTTTATTTTACGTTTTAAACGCTCGAGGGTTACCTAGCGAGGGATGTGTAACTCGAACCTGCACATCCACGCCAGCACCGGAGCACGGGATTCACGATCGAGCCCGACGCCGCGCAATCCCCTCGACCGGGTCCCCCGCTAAGTTTCTCGGTCCGGCCCCGGCGGCGGGTCCCCCCGTAGCCTTCTATCCCCGGTATCCCCGTCCCCGCCGACTCGCCGTGTGCGGCGCCGGGCGCGCTGTCACAGTTCGCCCTTTAATACAAAGAAGTTAAACGACAGCCGTACTCACCGCCGGCGAATTGGGTTTGCTCGACATAGCCCAGCCCCGCGGAACCTCTCACAAATCCCCCCTGGAAAATGGAGGGGCTGGCATCGGTACGATCCGGAGGGAAGAGAAGTTATTTACATGTCACGGCCCGCGGAGACACAGCGCCGAGCGGAGACACCGA
>JANHGB010010143.1:0-13845 GCA_026283785.1 Coracopsis vasa | reverse complement strand
ATGCAAGAGGAATTCAATAAGGCTTACTAAGGGATTTCTCTTTGATTTATCTCCCCCACACACACCTCCCCCTCCTGAAGTAATTCTAGACAGCAGAGAGTTTGAAAAACATTCCATGTACTTAGACACCATAGTAATGAATTTGATGTAAGCATCAAGGGAAGGCAGTGTGCAAAGGATGAGGGAAGGCAACATGCAAAGGATGAAAAAAGGCACCCTGGGCTTAGATGCAACCAAATCACATTAAGCTGAAAGAAAATCTGGCCTAGTGCTTGAAACATAGACCAGGGTGGAGGGAGAGGAGAATTGCAGCAAATCTGACATAGTTTTGTGAGTGTCTTCCAGTGGGGTTTGGAATGCATGCTGCTGCTGTGAGTGTGGTGAGGCACAGGTTGCCCAAAGTGGTGAATGCTCCATCCCTGGCAGTGTTCACGCCCAGGTTGGACAGAGCCTTGGGCAACATGGTCTAGTGTGAGGTGTCTCTGCCTGTGGCAGAGAGTTGGAACTGGATGATCTTAAGGTCCTTTCCAACCCAAACCAATCTGTGATTCTGTGATTCTATGAGCATGTGAGAATGACTGGAAATGCCTTAAATGTTTCTCAATCTGCAGGTGGAGTCTGCTTAGTAAATCATGGAATTGTTTTCAAATCCCCAGCAGATGCCTAAGGCGCTGCTGGCAGGGTAGGGGTTAACTGGGACATCACCTCTGGGTCCCACTATTTGGGATCATTTGCCATGGTGTGGCTTCCAGCTCCATTTCAGAAACTCAAGGATGTGAAAAAGATGGAGCGAAACCGATGCAAAGTGGGCTTAAATTGACTGCTCTACTAAATTACAACTGCACAACTAAATATAACCCCGAAAGTAGAATTTATGCTTTGCACTCCTCTGCTTTTTTATTGTGGTGAGAGAAAAGCCAGGAACTCAACGGGCTGTAACTTTAATAGGTCATTCCAGCCAGTGCTTACCTTTACAAAATCTTGATAATACCAAAAAGACAATGCAGTGATCAAAAGCAGTGATGAGATTTTTTAGCAGCATTAACCGTCATGACCTAGCAAAATGAAAGAAAATGGTTTAACAGAACTGTCAGATTCAATATAGCTAATAAAGGCATGGATAAATGTTTATTACATACTGGAGACAGATCATTTCTGTACAGAAATTGAGGATGACCTTTACTGATAACTCATATCTGCCTGATATCCTGAATAAGAAAAAGAGAGGGGGAGAGAGGGCTGCACTGTGGCTGATATTTATGAAAGGTGGAAAAAAATTACAATTTGCAGATGATTGTTTTTAGGCAAGGGCTCTCAAGAAAATAAAGATATAGAACTGCTCATTCTGCAGAAGAGATTCCAGTCTCTGGCTTGGCTGTGTCAAACATAATGAGTGTGTCCAACCACAGGGGACTGTTTAGGAGACTTGATTTTCATACATTTTGTATCTGTATATATTTGTGTGTGCATGTGTCTGTGTTCAGGGGAGTACAAGTTGAATTCATATTGATTTTTCTCTCTGTTTAGGGTGTTCCACAGTTACTTGGGTAATACTGCTGTGAGCTGCTTTCCTGCCACCCAGGTTTCCAAGCTGAGTTGAAAGCAGACTTCCAAGAAAAAACAGCTTCCAAAAACTCCCATTATGAGTCAGTGGTCAGACCTGTGGAGGAAAGTTGGAAATTCAAGCCATTTATTTTGGACTATAAAATGCAGTGTAAGCTTTTTGAGACAACTTGCTCTGTTCCAGTTCCATACAAAGGAGCACTTGAGTATTTGAAATACAGGTAATTGCAGTTCTGAACCTATCAAATGAGGCTGCAGCAGCCCCACCTTATCTGACAGCCATGCAAATATGGGAGTCAACAGACAAGTCACTGGGCTGCCTAAAGCACCCGGAGGGCAGTGACCCAGTGGGTGGGCTAGCAGAGTTCTGCCTACAGGGAAATCACTTTAAACACAGCTTTTTTTTCACTCTGCCTAGAGTTCAAGCACTGAAGATGTTCTCAGTGTGATGCAGAAATTCATATGCTGAAACCACAGCTGTAGCTATGAGGGCTGGCCTCTTCCAGAACACAGGAAGCATCAGCAGCTGCCTGTCAAAAAACTGCCTGGAATGAGATGTGAGTGAAATCAGAATCAGGACTACTAAATGCAGTTGATCATAAATAATGCTGTCTTGGTAATGGTTGCAATTAGTTATGAACTTAAATCATTTCTAGCGTTTCCATGTTGGCCAATTATGCTACAGAAATTATCAAGTAACCCATAGCACATTAGCTTTCTGTAATGCCATTGTTCAGAGGTGCTCAGGTCACCAGATCCTCACCAGGATGAATTATCATCACCCTCTAAAGCACAATGGTGCTGTGCTGATTTACACTGGCTGAAAAACTGTCGCTTTGTCTGCTGGAGTTGTAGCAGGAGCTAGCTGAAATCATGGCTTTGAAGGGAGGTTCTTAGGACCCAGCTGTATAGAAATAATAGTAGGTGTGTTTTTTCTCTCCCTGTGCAGATGACTTATTAGATGACAACAGTAATTTCTAGGTCTGGTAGTAGTTCAACAATAAGCTGAAATTGTACTTTAATAGTGCAATTTGAAGTTAGGAAAAGGAACATGTAATTAATGGTTTCATCTGACTTCTTAAACAGAGAAACATATCAGATAAGGACATTGCTTAAACTAGTACTGATGGGCAGCTTAAAACTTGCTTATGGAGTTGCCCTGCAGCTTATTCAAATGCCTTTAGGTTTAATCTTACCAGGCTGCACAGGTGTGGTAGGACTGTTGTTTGCTGATGGCAGGTATGATTATTGTGCTGTGGAGACACCTGGTTGTAAGCCTCAGCAAAATGAAGCAGTACTGTTTGTTACAGTCCCTTGAATGCTCTTTGTCTGTTGGTTGATTTCTTCAGAGAACCACTGATTTTTCTGTTTATGTGAACTTTCATTTGTCCAGTAATATGGGAAATAATATCCTTGAATGCTAGGAGGTATTTCCATGCTGGTAACCTTAAAATCCACGGTACCTGAAGTGTTTAGATATTTTGCAGCTTCCAGACTAGGCCCATACACCCACTGTGTTATTTTGAGTGAGAATATCACTCTTCACACTCTTTTTGATGAGATCTCAGGCTCTGTCTTTGTTAATTGTAATAAAATGAGTCAGCAGTCTGAGTGCTTCAGCCTGGTGTGTGGATCCCCAGCCTGCAGTCTGAAGATCCTGTAGCCAGCTCTAGGCTCTGTGGTTTCAGAGAGAATTGTCTTAAAGCAGAAAATCTTGGGGGAATTAGTTGTAGTTTTAAAGCAGGCTATTTTGTCAAAATTTATTTCAAGGAGGAACAATCACTCTAATGGCTGAGAAGAATGCAAAGATTCATGGAGGTATGAATAGCTGTAAGATGGCACAATTACCACATCAGAAACAATATATTTGTAAAGTTAATTCCTCTTGAACATGAACAATCTCCTTACACTTGACCCCTCTGTATTGCCTCTTCCATGCTTGAACTCTCCTTGAACTTTGAAGATCCATCTTAAGAGTATGATATGGCCATCTCTTTTGCATCTGGTTGTTTTAGCTCCAATTTGCAGCCCTAAAATGGCAATTACGGTGATATATTGCTCAAGTCACCCGACATGGATTAGTATCGGGATCAGCGCGTTTATGCACAGGAGTAGTGAATGGAGATTCAGCTATGATTTTAAATGACTTGATTAATTCTGAAACAACACTTCAGAGTCCATTACATCCAGCAGGTGTTGGGGTTCAGGCTGTACTTCCGTTGCATATTCAGGCTGCCTTCCATTCAACAGCACCAGCGTGTTATATTTATGGCCTTTTCCTTTTTGTTTTGTTTCTCTGTGTGTGTGTCCAGCATTCCTTTCCTCCCACACCCCTCTTCTTTCCGTAAAAGTTGAATGGCCTTTGGGGGCAACTTGGACAATAAATCACCCAGTGGGATCCAGATTGCCAAACTGTAGCATGTTTCTGGATTAAAATCTCTGGGGACACAGCCTGACTGCTGTCAGGGTGAAGGCTATGACTTGTTGGACAGCAAGACTGGTTTTTTGCTCAGGCTTAGTTGAGCCTGCACGGAATACCTGACCACATTAGTATAAATATCGCTGTTCTCTCAGAAGTAACGTTGCTTGGATTTCTTTTACTTTGGTGGATGCTGGGGCTCTTCTCTCACCTTTCCTCTCTGTGTTACCTGCCATGGCTCCCTTGGAGAGCTCTTAGGAAACTGGGAACTGGTGTGGGATGCGGTTATGTGCAGGGGATTATGTTTTCAGGTGCTGTGCAGTGCTGTGGTTCCCAACCAAGACTAGAGTTGTCCTAAAAGAAAGAGGATAAAATGATTTGTCTAATCAAGGGGTTCCATGTGCTTTTGATCTTGGAGCTGTTACCACACTATGCAATTCTGTGAATGTTGATGTCTACCATGATCTGCACTAGCCTGAAAGCAGCATGAGGAGAGGGAGGTTTAGCATAGAAGTGTTCCTGCTGAGGGTGCTGAAGGTCAGTATGCAGAGAGGAAGAAAATTGCAGCAAACCACAGAAATCAGCTGAACTTGAGGGGTAACTGAATTTGGAGAAAAGCCATTATGAGAACTCTTCCAGTGCGTCACTCTGATGGTAGGGACAGCCTTTTGTAATTATCAGTTGTCATGTGGCTTTATTATGTGCTTGTTGCCTTCACTGAAGTCTTTGTGGCCTGATCCTGATGCTCTCTGTGTCTTGTTTCAGCTGGAATAATTCTTCCAGTTTGCTGGAGTTGAGGCAAATGGAGCGGCAGGCCAGGCAGCCACTGCACATCTAAATGAGGCACTGTTCAGTCAGGCACCACTGAAAGGACTGCTCCATGGCCAAGGTACGGCTTCCCATGAAAAAGGGCACAAAAGCTCGGAGCTAATGAGAAGCACAGCATTAGAGTGTTTGTTTTAATGACAGTAGCTCATTCTGCAGTCTGTGGTACCAGGCAAGAGAAATTCTGTCTGGGGTCAGGAGTCTCCCAAAGGAAGTTGCTTCTATTTGCAATGAATATGTCACTCTCTTGGCGGAGATGACAGAACATGGGCCTGCTCTGAAGTCCGTTGAAATTAGTAGAAGCCTCTCTGTGTGCACGGAATATCCATAACGGGACAAGCACACCACTTGGCTGAAGTACATAGAAGGAGCTACTTGGAGAAATTCACAGGGAGGAAAAAGATGCAGAATGTGTCCTAAGGCTCTGCTGGAAAGTGTTGCCCTGCTGAGACTCGCCGAGTGAGCAGAGGGGTGATTTGTGCAGTGCTCTGTAGGAAGTTATGAGGGTTTAAACCTCTGTGAAGAAGTTCAAAGAAATACCTGGCATGGCTTGGAACATGCTAAGGATTGGTTTGGGGTTGTTGTGGATTTGGGGTTTCATTCCTGTGGGAAAAGATCTAGTGAAAGGCTGTTTTTTTTCCCTTGATGCTTTATGAGATTTCGATTTCCTTTTTAGGGTAGATGGGCAATAGCATAGGCTGTTCTTTTGTGGGAAGAGTGCATTTACTATGAGAAGTTTAAATGCAATGAGAAAGAAAATGGCTTTTAAAAAACGGCTATAATTCTAGAGCAATGGTGGGATTTCTTTTACGCTGAAAATGGAGTTTGATTAAAAACTGAAATCCAAACATGCCTAAACATTTGGATTGGTTGAAATCTGAACCCTTGAAAGCTGTGAAGAGCTAGGAACAAGTCTGGCCTGAGTCTTAGGAGCACATACCTCTGTTAATATCATCTTTTCTGTGTAGTAACTTTACTGAGCTGAAGTGTTGGGTCAGACAGGGAGTTCCTGGAGCTGCCTGAGACTGTGTATACTGTGACAACATAGGTCCTTGCCAGATCCTTCTGTTTCCAGCAAGTGAAACCTGTTCTCTGACCCAGAGAACACTGAGTAGCAGTGGATTAGGGCAAGACAATCTTTCACCTCAGGGCTTCATGGTAAGTACCCTAGTGTTTCTGGGGCTCATAGGCTGTCAGTTTTGCCTTACTTGCCTGCATTAAAATGGAAGAGGGAGAAATTTCCATTCTTTATTATCAGTGGTGCAGGAAGGCCTAGAGGGACAAAAACCCCTCTGGTACATTACTGTGGCAGCCAGCAGCAGAGGTGGTGATTGACAGGGTCTTGTCTAATGCCTGCTCTGTTCAGGAGCCCATTCTTTTTGAAGCTGTTCCTGACCTCAGCCATGGTTCTGTGCAAGCTGCCTGCCAGGTGATGCTCGGTGATCAGCACAGCCTCTCCCAGCTTCACTGAGTGCAGGGACTGCTGTGCAAAGGCACAGGCTGACTGCAGGCAGCCAGTGCAATACCCAAACAAGGGCTTTATTTGTATCCCAAATCCCATTTCTCAGCACTGTCAAATTTTTCCCTTGCACAGAAATGAAAAGACAGTTAAAGGGACTTTCAGTGACATCCCCCCTGTTTAATGAAGCTTGGAGTTATGGGCAAGTGACTCAAACTGCCGTTATTATCTGCATGAGTGACTGAAGGCCGAGGGTCTAGCAGCGTGCAAAGAGCTCCTCTGCAAATGTGCACATTGATCATTCCTAATCAGACCAACCAGGTCAGGGGTGCTGCAGAGATGGAGAGCACTGAAAAAGCTGACAAATGAAGCAGCGGAGCTTGGGGGTTAATGCAATATTCAAACAGAATGAGGTATTCATTTTCTTATAAGCTTGTCACTTTTCCTTCCCTCTGACATTTTGCCAGAGACTACAATGAAGAGGCAGAGTGAGTGTGAGAATGTATGAGAGCAAATTGTCCTAACGGGTTGGGGGGAGGAGAAGAAAATCCTACAAGTAGATGTGGCAAAAAGGCCATTTTTCCAGCTCTTTACAGTCTTTTATAGTAGACCACTTTTTTCTCTCTTTTTGAAAGGTGATTCTGCTTTAAGACTGTTTATGTTTCTGCACCCAGCACTGCAAAAAAAAACCTGTTCAAGCTGTATTGTTTCTAAATTTAATAAGTTTAGGGTGCTGCTGAGGCCAGAATTGCATTCCTCTCGAGGCAAACAGACTATGTTTAGCATGGTAAGAGATGAGGAGCTGTGCTGGTACGGTGGCTAGGTTTTTTTCAGAACCACTGTATTGTGGATTGTGGGCAAAACATATGCCATGTGTCAGAAGCATCATTCTTGCTTACTTGGGCTTCTCATAACTTTCTGGCTTCTTAATCATAAATGCCTCACCTGAGGAATTTTAAGTATCTGCTAAAAACTCACTGTACTCCCAATGTGTTGCATGCTGGAAGCCAGGCGCAGTACCACAACTGTGCTTTAAGTGGCATAAATGATATCTACCAGCTCCTGTTGTATAACTGGACAAACCAGAGCACAACAGGTTGGTGGCTCATTCCAGTCATCTCTGCAGGGCAGAAGGACTTGAGAAGTCCCTGTTGTCAGCTGTAGGCTCTAAGCCCTGGAGTGGTCAGGTTGGTGCCGGGGAAGGTTTTGTACTGTCTGAGGAATGGAGGCACCTTATGCTCCAGGGAACTCTTAGCAAAAGCCTGCCTGGAATTAACGATTTGTGAGATTGATTTGGTGCTCTATAGGTTAGAGGGACTTAATGCTCTGAAGAATGAGAAAGCCTTGAGAAATTAAGGGTCAGAGCTCCTGTAAGATCTTTGCTGACTCAATAATTACCCTGGCATTGCGACACTGTACGTGATGCTGAGGTCAGCTGCTGTCAGTGATGAGACTCAGAATGCTCAAGAGCTGGAGATCTGGTGCCGATCAAGGACCAAGTGCTTGTCCTTGATAAATTTGGCCATTTCTTCTCTATACAGCTGTTGATTAGGAAATCATTCCTAAAAAATCAATCCCACTTTCTTTTTTTTTTTAGTGGAGATTCCTGCCCATCAGAAAACTTCTCACGTTCTATTTCATGCCTCCCCACTCTTTTTCCTAAGCATTTTCGTACTCTTGTACTGGCAAGTATTTCTTTTGCCAACTATCAGGTACTTCAGAGTTTACAATAAGAAGGCTGTGAATTGGGTTTGGCTATTTCATCCCAGATGCAAATAACTCAAAGCCTGCCTGGCAGGATGCAGCAGTTCTTGACAGGAAAAAGACATAGAGGAAACAGGAAAGTTTTCCATTTCAGGCTGCTCTCTGTCATAGCTTCATGATGAAGTTGGAGGGAGAAATGGGAAGGAGAGGAAGAGGAAATGAAGTGTATTGCTGTTTGTCTTGCTCCTTTGGAGTGCATTACAGCTCCAGTTCAGCAGTAATAAGATCAGTGTGTTATCTTCACTAGACTTTAGGCTGCAGTTTCTAAGGGTTTGGTAAGCATAGCTCAAATGATCACACTGGAGCTGTGTAACAGCAACATCAGCAACATGTGACACACCAAACCCTCCGAATTGCTTTTCCTTTTTCCCACATACTGTGAAAAGCACAGAAGTTGAAGGAAGGCCTTTTTGGGGAGCCCTGGGCTGGGTCTCAGGAGACGTGAATTCTGCTCTCTTCTTTCTCACCTGGGTGGTAGAAGACCTGGGATAAACAGCTGATTTATTCATTTTTCCTTCTCCTTTGCACATCATTTGTGGATGTTCTTTTTTCTCCCATTTGTTTTGACTATCAGTTTTTTGAGGCTGGCAGGATTTCTTACTACATTCTTTTTACAGAGGGGCTTTCTTCCAGCTAGAGTCTGTCCTGAGGTACAGAAGAATACTACTATTTGTTAATGCCCACAAGCAGAATTGTTTGATCTTCCTGCTCCTTTAAGCAGGACTGCAGTCTGTTGACTGCCTGCAATGTTGGGTGGTTGGCAACGTTTTTCTGAGACAAGCTCTCTCTCCTCATCAAGCTTCTGTCTCGGAGATTCATGTGAAGCATTTCAGTTTATTCAACCTTTAATCAGATGCCTGACCTATTCTGAGCAGTGCTCAGCTTATGACCTCTTCCCAATAAACAAGTTTTAAACAAGCTGCCACATCAGATTTTTTTCTCAGAAAACAAATGTGAGACAGCAAGGGTTGCTCATCATGCCAGACAGCACTCTTTGCCAGGACTCTCTTCTTCCCCACAAGAACTAATTGACGTTTTTGTCTCCTTGAAGAGGAATGATACTGTTTCTTTAACATTGAGAGATCTGCTGTTCCACAGGGCATGAGGTGTATTTAAATAGGCAAAATGTGCTTAGTGACTTGTCCTGAAATGAACACTGTCCAAGGCACTTTCATCTGCTTACTTATTCAAACTTACGTGAGACTTAAATGGTGATGGTAAACACTACGGAGGTCAGGACCACTGATGCTTTGAACGTCAAGTATTTAGGAACCCGTCATTTACCATGAGAGACAAGGAGGGGGTTTGGAGAACTCCCTGACACGCTACTAGGGCTATAGGCCCTGATTCTCAGAGTAATGTAGTGTGCAAGTCGTGTTGGGGATCTCAGTAGCTTGGAGCTGGGTCTTGATATGATTTTGGGTTTGGAGTTTTTTCCTCTTATTTCTTTTTTAGATCTTAATAAGCAGTGGAACTGGAAAGGGAAAGTGAAGAAGATAGTGATTTTTTCAGTAACTGCAGTCATCTTCACCAAAATTGCTATTGTCTTAGTACCATCTTTGGAACACTTGCTGGCAGATTCCACAACAGATGATGAAGCTCAAATGGGCAAGTGACTGAATTCCACACACCATGAGGGTGAGCATTGCAATGGCAGGTAGCACAGACAGGATGCTGTGCCTCGTGTCCCTTTTCAGGCTCCAGGCTCCATTTCTGACTAAGCAGTCCTTTCACTGCTCATCGCCTTTTTCCCTGTCAAACAAATGGGAAGAATCTTGAGGCTTTGCGGTGCCATTCCCTGCAAGCATGGCATGCTAGAATAGCTTGGGGCAAAGTCTTATAAATGTTGGCGATTAGGATATGAGTTCATCAGTGTTTGAACACAGGCACTTCCCTGGAATATTCTCTACTGTATGGTGGTCTACTCCTTCGTACTTGCACCACCTTGGCCTGAGAAGAGCAGAAACACTGGAAACGAACAGAGATAAATACAGCAAATTCTGTTACAGCTGGTTGCTGGCATCATGATGCAACTGAGCAGTTACTGCAGGGGAATCAGAACCGATATTGACAAGACTTTGTCTCTGCACTAAACAGTACAATCACAGGAACACCACTGTTTGCTGATCATGTTGATTTGTCAAACATGGTTTCTTATGGCTTTGTTCTCCAATGTTTCTGCAAGAGGTGTTTAAATTAGCTTAAAGCAGGGGCACCATCACAAATGCTGTCAAGCAAGTTAATGTGATTTGTCACGGCCTTGATGACACGTGGATCTTGCCCATTGATGAGGCTTAGTGCCAGTAAACAGGACTAGCAGTAACAGTTCCTACTTACTTTCTTTTTTAGTCTCTTTAGATTGTAAAACATTCCAAGATGGTTTGGTAGTAGCTGAACATGGCCCTTTCCTCTGCTTCCTTACGCGATGTTGAAGAAGTACCAACAATGGAAAACTGATTTAGTGAAAAGTTAGTCCATTTGGTTCTGCTTCATGACACTTCGAGTCGTGTTAGAGGAGTGCATCCTCTAACTTCTGGTAAGTAGCTCATAGGACAGGCTGAAAATGTGCAAAGGGAAGGTAGGAGCTATGTGTTTTCCTCTTGGAAAAGGACATTGGTGAGGGGATTGACCTTAGGCAAATTATTCCTGCTCCAGCATGACTTGCCTTCTCTGTTATGAGAGTTGTCTCTGCAGAAAGGAGCCTGCGGTGTTCCTGTAGTGCTCAGCACACCTGTGGCTCTCCAAATACTCCAGAGTCACCACAAAATTTTAAACACAACTTGATTTTCTTTAAATTAATCACAATTGTTTCTGATTTATCTTGAACACTCTGGACTGTGTTTGGCTGTTGGTCAGATTAGGAAAGTATTGTTTTCAGACTTCATAGGGTTTAAGAAGCTTTTGGTTGTGTTTTCCTTAACTGGGCTTCAGGCAAGAGTTTAAAAGTGGGAAATGCCTGGAACCCTCTGATAATTTTCCCTCTTTCCCACTTGATGGCCAATTGTGTCGAGTTCAAGAACCATTTTGTGTCTTGACATCTAGAGGTCCTTGGTGAGAAGCAGGTCTCTCTACCTGCCAAAGCATAGGTGCAGAAGTGAGACACAAAACATGCTTCTTAGGGCAGGACCCTTTCAGGCAATACCCTGCTGGGTCATAAATCATTTTTTCTATCACTCGAGTTTCATAATCTCTCATTCCCAATCGAAATAGAATCATAGAATTGACTAGGTTGGAAAAGATCTTTAAGGTCATCAAGTCCAACCATTACCCCAGCACTGCCAAGACCACCACTAAACCATGTCACTGAGGGCCTCATCTGTAGATGAGGTTTGTGAACACTTCCAGGGATGGTGATTCCACCATTCCCTGGGCAGCCTGTTCCAATACCTGACCACCCTCTCTGTGAAGAAATTGTTCCTCATAGCCAGCCTAAACCTCCCTTAGTGCAGCTTGAGGCCGTTACCTCTTGTCCCATCACTTGTTACTTGGGAGAAGAGACTGACACCACCTCACTACAACCTCCTTTCAGGTAGTTGTAGAGAGCGATAACATCCCCCTGAGCCTTCTTTTCTCCAGACTAAACCCCTCCCAGTTTCCTCAGCCATTCTTTATCAGGCTTGTGCTGCAGGCCCTTCCCCAGCTTCATTGCCCTTCTCTGGATCTGCTCCAGCACCTAAATACCTTTCTTGTAGTGAGGGGCCCAGAACGGACCACAGGGTTTGAGGTGTGGCCTCATCAGAAAAAGCTATAATTTTCCATAGGAGAAGACCCCTCCAAAACCAAGATAAAAGCAACTCCTGTGAAATGCTGAGGGTCTGCAAAAAGGCAGCCACTTTATGAAACAGATCTTGCTGATTTTCATGGGGGTTACAGTAACAAATTCCTTGGGTGCTTTTGAAAAATTTCCTGTAAAGAATCTCTTGTATAATTCCATACAACAAGTGTCTGGCTTCACAAAGACCTGCTCTGTGAGTGGTCTCTTGACAGGATTCATTTTAAGTCAGGAGAATCACAGGACTTGAAGATTTTCAAGATTTTCCAAAACCTGCTTTGAGTACCTATGTAATTTTACTGTTAAAGATCAAACTCATTGTTCAAGTTAAATATTAATTCATGTAAAATTGACATCTTGAATATTTTTCCTCACTTTTGGAAAGGATTAGGCAGTGGGCATTTGAGTGTCTTGACTGCACAGATGAAACTACATCGTACAGGCTTAGTACTTGAGTCTTGATCCTAATTCTACTGATTTTAACAAATGGAATTAATCATTTTGCTTCTGTTATTTCAGAAAAATCCTGAATAATTCTAAAGGTGACAACCCCCACAAGCCCCTACTGAAATTTGCCTTAATCCAAGCCTCTTCCTTTAGAAAATACTATAAAAAATGAAGAGTATACAGAAACTAAGCACCAGCAAAAGAACACCCCAAAACCTAACATAGTTTAGAGTAAAAATGTTCCTTTTATGTTTAAAGGGTACTCTTAAGTGTTTTGAATTAAAGTATCTATGATCTGTTAAATTCTGACTTCCAGTTCTACAGGTTATTTTTTCACCTTTTTTTTTTTCTTACTTTTTCTTTTTTTTTCATTAAGTTATTTTTTCACTGAAGTTTTCACCATGTCCTTGAACAGGCCAGAGTGTTGTAATTCCCATATAACCAGCCTGTTCCCTTCCCCAGTGTCCCAGTCTTGTGGCTGTGACAGCGTACAGTAATCAGCTGTAAAAGCAATTGGAAGACCTCACAAGCAGGAAGGGAAAAACAAATCATCTATTTGAACATCTTTTTATTTGAGGTTTCTTCATTGCATTTCCTGTTTGACACAAAGGAAACAACCTGCATTTCCTGATGAAGTCCCCCGCTTGCTGGAGTCGAGCCCACCCAAGGCAGATGCGGGTGGTTTAAACACTCCTGAGGGACGAAGCTGCACCTGTAGGGCCTAAGTTGCAAAAGAGTATGTATGTGGGCACTGAGTAGAGGTGAGGTGGCCCTGAGGCATCATGGAGGTGCTGTGTGGCGGTGAGGTGTTGTGAGCTGAGGCCTTTGGTGGGTGAGGAATGGCAGGGCAGCGAGGGCTGCAGGACAAACCAGTAAGTTCAAAGCCAATGTGGCTGTTGTGTGCATTGTCCACGACGTGTGTGTTAGAAATGGCTTGAAGCTTTTGCTTGTGCCATTTTAGAATAAAAGCATTTTAACGTTTGTTTCAATTAAAATCCTGAAGACCTGTTTTTCCCCTGAAATCTATTTTTCCAATGCCATGTTTATTTTTGCTTTTAAAGGTGGACAGCATTCATCAAAATGCTGTTTTTCTCTGAAATGTATTCAGCAGATCCAAACCTTTAGGGTAAATGTTGGACTAGATGATCTTAAAGGTCTTTTTCAACCTAGCTGATTCTATGATTTCTGTAATCAAGATGCAAGCCATAGAATTTCATTTTGTCAGTCTGCAAGACCAGGGTAAGTCTAAAGACAGCTACCATGGTGTGGTTGTAAGTGTGCTTTTATACTTCCCGCAAAATTTGTTGTTTCTTGGTTCAGAGGAAAGAGAAAGATCTCCCAGTGCTTTTACTTGTAGAAGGTAATTTTTATTAAGGTCTTGTCATTGCTTAGCATCCTTGATGGGAAGAGCACAACCTGCCTGAGCAGATTTCAGGAATCAGAATCATAGAAGGATTTGGGTTGGAAAAGACCTTAAAATCATCTAATTCCATGAGTCCCTTCCATGGGCAGGGATGCTTCACACTAGACCATGTTGCCCAAGGCTCTGTCCAGCCTGGCCTTGAGCACTGCCAGGGATGGAGCATTCACCACTTC
>JANHGB010010142.1:0-11075 GCA_026283785.1 Coracopsis vasa | reverse complement strand
CTATTGAATGAACTAAAGCACATTGCGGAATAGCCCAAGTCCTTTCCATTAACACATATGTGTGCATTTTTATATATGTGAAAATATGACTAAAAGCAGGTTAGCTTGGCTTTGAGTCTTCTTTCTTTCATGTAGATAAGGGTTCAGCCAGGAGATATCCAAAACTGGATCTGAAGGAGGTATCCAAAACTGGTCAAGAGTACTGGTACTGTACTGTTGTTCCTTCTGAGGAAATGTTGGAGTGATAGTACACTGTGGTGGCAGAGTTTTATGTGTGTCTATGCCTTTCACATAACACATCAGTTCTTTGCACTAACAAACTGGTCTAGCAAACAGCCATAACATCCCCAGAAAGCTTCACATCATCCATGTAGTATGCCTGCTCCAAAGGAATGTTTGATACCAGATGTTCACTTGGAGTGGAAGTCCAGGCCTCAGTTCAAGACTGATTCCGTCCCAGTCTCTTTATGCCTGACCTTGATTTGTCACACTTGTCCCAGAACTGCCACCATCTTGGTTGAGCATCCCTGGGCTGTTCCCAGCGCTGGAACTCGGATTAGTAAACTAGGCATCCCTGACCAGATTCCTCCACAGGGAATTTCCTGTTAGTTTTAAGTCAAAGATACCCTATATATGAAAAGGATGCTTTTCATGCATGCTTTCCTCACTGCTTCCTATTAGCTGACTTAGTTCTTCCCTCACTGTAGAACAATTTTAGGCCTCTGATGCCTAGTTCATGCATTCCCCTACATGGCAAGAAACATAAAAGTTAAGCATTTACATGGCTCAGTGAACCTCACTCCTAGAACATTAAGCTTACTGACTCTGAAAAGGTGGCTTTGATACCTTCTTTTAACATAAAAACCAGAGGACATTAAAGTCTTACTTTTTGCTCCAGCAGATTTTAGTGTTGTGGGTGGAAATAAAAGCTTTGATACTATCTTAAACGTGGTGAGAAACCTTCGCTGTTGCTGCATTGTATCATCTGGGCACACTTTCTTTAGGGTTATTCCCTTCTCTTTTCCACAGGGTCTATGCCAGCCTCATCACCATAGCATCTGGATGCCTTCTAGTACAGGATTAACAACTGTCACATGGCTGCTTTCTAGCTTGTTCTCATGGCTGAGGAAAACCAGGCTGTCACCCTTACACAAGCACCACATCTGACTTAAATCTTCATTTCCTAGAAGCAAGATCTTCAATGTATTTTGTATTTATATTAGTATACAGAAAATTATACTCTACAAAACAAATCCATCTTTCTTCCTGTCCCTCTCTCCTTCATGTATTCCTCTTCCCCTCCTTTCTTCTCTTCCTCTTTCCCTACCTTTTTCCATCATCCGCTCCCTCCCTTCACTCCATCCATTCCAGATGTAAAGATATGAGCTGCATTGTCTTTCACCTGCAAAGCCTGTGTAAGCTACCAGCTGAGTGTCTGTAGAAAGAAACAGCCACAAAGTTATGGTGTATTTAATGATATCTGTGACACAGTAGTTACACACAACCTCATAGAAAGAAACAGCCACAAAGTTATTGTGTATTTAGTGATATCTGTGACACAGTAGTTACACACAACCTCAAACAGAGTTCTGCTGAGTTCTGCTGATTTCTGCTAAAAGATGCTGTAGGACTAGGATGGGAACCTGGACATATAACTGGTTTTTTAACCCTTTTTCTTTTCTTTTTCCCCAAAGCCTTTCTGTGAAGACTGTGAGAAAACAAACCAGTCTATTCACAGATGTAGCTGCTTTATTAAATCAATCTTCAATCAACCACAAAAATTAAATGTAATTCACCCTCCTAAGATAGAATTGACAGCTCAAGAAAACATTCAAGATTGACAACCGACCGAGGGCATCATTCCATCCCACCTTCTGCAGTGAGCTCTTTCTGGTTGAAAGTCACCACCTTGGCCTGACCCAATTTGAAGAAAATAAGCCCAAAAGTCAGCCTAATCTTGAAAGCAGGTATTGTGGCTCTGATGAAGGTGACAACTCCTTAAGAAGGAAAGTAAAACAGTTTGCCTAGTCCTGCCACATGAGTAACAGCTACACGCTCCTAAAACAACAACCAACATTAGATGTGTGGAAGGGAAAAGCAGGATTTGTTCCCTGTCACAGGGATGTCACAGCAATATAAAAGTGTCAGAAGACTTTGGGTGCAACAACAGCAGGAAAAGAAGTGGGCAAAATCTATCAAGGAATTAGAAAGGGGAGGATAAGGGGTATTTTTCTTTTCACCACAGATCTGTATATGTGTCTCTGTGTGTAGAAGGAACAGATAAAAGAAAAACAAAGAAAAGAAACCTATTCTTTCCTCTGCTTAAAGTTTTTCTTAAACCTGCTTCTTGAAAACCCACTACCCCTCCTCCAGCCTGGTATGTTGTAAGGGAAGTGTTTCTCCCTCACAGTGAGATCTCAGAATTAGTGCTTACCAACACAGTGCTCGTCATCAATCATGCATTGTCCATTCTTTATTGAGCTACCTCCTTTGCCACGCCAATATTTTCACATTGTATTAAAGCCTCTTGATTTTTTATTATTCATTCCCTCACACAGTCACTTCCTCACAGTTTGCTCTCGTTGTGGTCTGCAGCATTCAACAGAAATAACACAAAACCTCCAGCATGTCAGAATCAAAGAACCTTTTTTGACGAGGGAAAGAAAAAAGCCCTTCATAGAATACCTTTTATTATTATAAGAAATTCACTGTCACAGTGTGTTCTTCACTTAGAAACTATTGTAGTTTGGATGGAGAAGGACCAAGTATACTTCAATATATATCCCATCTTTAATCTCCAAAGATTAAGCCTTAATCATCAGGCAATGAAGTATCCTGAAGGGAAGGGAGGGGAGAGAGGAGGAGAACACAGGAAACTCAGCTCTTTCATTGAAACTCTTGCATTTTGTATTAAAGTATTTGCATAGTAATTGAATGTCCATTCCCT
This sequence comes from Coracopsis vasa, assembly GCA_026283785.1. Classification (NCBI taxonomy): domain Eukaryota; kingdom Metazoa; phylum Chordata; class Aves; order Psittaciformes; family Psittacidae; genus Coracopsis; species Coracopsis vasa. Next base: position 8,128 of record JANHGB010010142.1, on the reverse strand, counting down.
CTTTCACAAGGTGGGTCATAGCCACATCGTGAAGGTCTTTCTCTTCATGAGAAGACACACCAGGGCTCTGGTGTTACTGGTGTCCTCTATCTGCTAGCATGGAATTGAACCTTCCTTGCAGTTTTTTAGCAGGTTTTGGACACTGAATCTCCAAAATAAGTGAATCCTGAGAAAAGATGGAAGTGTCTGGGAAACCCAGAGCTAAATTCCCAAATCTTTGAAAGAATTGTATTTTCAGCTGCCTTCTTAGCACTTGGCTTTTGCTACACTCAGTTGAGGATAATGTCTTTTGCTCCCCATTTCTACATTGCTACCTCTTCATCTTCACAGTGCAGGGAGTCCAAGTGTCTCATTTGGGGCTATAAATTAATTTAGGAGCTGAGGAACCTGAATCTCTTAGTTGCCCAATGTTCATTTCCTCTTGCTGAATCCTGGAGGAATGATTTCACCTTTGCTCTGCCCTCACCAGGAACACACACCAATTTAATACTTTGACTTCAGAGGATAACAGAAGTATTTAGAGCAATAGAATATATTAGCTCATCCATAATTTGTGACAGAACTTTACTGGTTTGTGGCAGTGACAGTAAAAGAGAAGTTGTCTGCTACTGGTGTCTGTCTAGAAGAGGGGAGTGAGCATTAGACTCAGCCCAAAGCTTCTCAGGAATATTGGTCAAACCTGTGTCACCACCACCACCACCATCCTGAAGAGGTACCAGCATTCAGTCTGACTTCTCTGGGCTCCCAAGGGAAAGCAATGCTGCTCTCAGCAGCCTGCTGCTGAACTTATATGTGCCTGGAGCAGGTCATGTTGGCCCTGCAGTCCTCAGTGCTGAGAATCTGCCACCGCAGGGGCTAGGAGAGGACTCTCACACCCATTTCACCACTAAACTGATCCTAGCACTGCAGAGTGGGCATGGAGAGACAGAATGTGCACACAGATTTGACTTACGAAGGCAAAGGGAGAGCACAGTCAACCAGAGGGAGAGCAGCAGCACACATAATTACATGAACAAATTGATGCTGTTTGACCCAAACTGGCAAGGATCCTGCAACAACTAACACGTAATTTCTCCCACTAACCGACCGTAGAAGGCAGATAATATCAGCTCACTAAAGATAGGAAACTGCTGCTTCCTTCAGATCGTAATTTAATTAACTGTGATTTTCCCAACAAGCACTTTTTTTTCGTCATTACTACAAAAATAAAGCCAGACCCAGGGTTGATCCCACAGGCTTCCAGGCTTTAAAGACAGCAACAGTTTAATGACACAACTTGTGTTGTATTTATCCTCCTGCCACAGGCACAAATACTTGATGAGCTCTTAGGCACGGGCTGGCAGTGGTGTCAGCCCACCTAGGACTCAAATGTAATTCGGATCTTTTCTGTCAACGGCGTCCAAATTGGAGCCAGATTAGCCAGGGGGCTTTTCTGTTATGGTTTTAACAGTCCTGGACCCTTTTCAGACGTGTAACTGTATAAGAAACTGGCAAAATTAAAGATGTAGATTATTTTGCCAATGGCCTTCACTCTGCCCCCCTTTCTTCTCCCCAGAGAGAATCTTTGCTATTTATTTTCTATGTCTGAGGCTTAGAGGGAGGCTCTTGGGAGAGCATGCCGTGATTTTAAGTTAATAGTGCCATCTAGTGGTGTAAGGAAACATGTGCTCTGGGTCATCAGACAGAGCTGCAATGCTGAGGGTCTTCCCTAGGGATTAGCCATCTTGTATTATATTTAATAATGTCTCTGTAGCATCAGGGTGACCTGTCCCAGGGGCAGGCAGAGTCTGCACACACTCTGAAAGGAGTGGAGGTCGGAGCAAAGAATCCAGAGCCTGGGAAAAAGGAAACTCATTGAGATCTGTATGTGAGGTTTTAGGATACTCTGCTTAATAGGAGTGGGAGAAAGTAATGAATCCGGTCCTGTGATGCCCTTAAGTATTCCTGGTACGTATATACACTATATTCCACATATATATGGATGTTTGTGAACATATGCATCTGTATCTCCCCAGCAGCATATATAAGTATCTGTTGAATCCTCAAAATGTAACAATCTGATTCTCAGAGGCTGCATTTCATAAATCTATTTCGAAATAGGGGAAAAAGGTACATGGACACACACACAAAGAGTAACTAATCCCAAATGACAGCTATATAGATATATATGCATGATCATTTGAATTATTTCATTATGGCAACATAACCAAATATATGTAAAAATTCAGGGACTCTTTAATAAACCCTAGAAATCGAATTTTCAATAGCAGGTACAATGAAAGTTTATTCTCACTCTTATTGTGAAATTTTTTCCCTATACTCTCTCCATGTGGTCTTCAGAGTTTGCCTTTGTGCCTGTCCCTTAAGATATGAATGACTACCTGAGGACTTGTTTTTTAAGCCCGAAGCATGCAATGACAACACTTTCTGTGATTTATTTTAATGAGAAGGCAATGTACTATTGTGAAGCCAGACTCCAAGCAGATCATTCATTCCAGCTGCTCAAGGAGCATGCCGGATGACACCTTTCTGTGGCTTTCTATAGCTGAGGGAATGAAATGGGATACAAAGGTGTTCTCATTTTCCTGAATAAAAGTGTGTCGTGAAAGAAGATCTGCAGGGATTTGCACCCTCAACCTTGTGTCAAAGGCCTCAAGGGAGACCTGGCTGCTCGCTTCTTGTCTTGTATTTATTCTGTACTTCATGTTTTGCAGTTTCCCCTATTGTCTTGTAATATTTGGGGTTTAAAAGTCTGCCTGTTTTCGTTTCCCTGCTCCTAATGCTTTCTGGTTTTAGCTGCTGGTAGGGTTGGTTTGTTTCCCTTTGACACTTCAGAGTTTATCCAGGGGTGCAGGCTGGGACGTGCTGATGACAAGAGTGATGCGAAAATTCCTCCAGAATCTGGATGACATTTCTTTAACACACAGTCAGGGCTGAAATGCTGATTTGCAGGCAGGCAGAAGGGAATATGCAGGACAAAGCTCTGCAGACCTGAAAGTATAGTGTGCTCCTGGAATTACACATGAATTTTTCCTATTCATCACTGGCTTTTGCAGGAGGTGAGTACATCGCAATGCTCAGCATCTCTTGCATTTCTTTTGTCCTGTGACACATCATATTTTAAGATATTGGTCTTTCACTGTAAAATTTAAGTTTCATGTAGACTGCTTGAAAGTATTTTCTGCCCCAGGGTTTGAAGTCTATGTTCTGTCAACCGAACATTAATTGCATTGTTTCCTGTGAGTTTGTGGACTGTAGGAGTACAAGTCCTTTTCCTTTCCTATTATTTTTTGCAGCATTGTTTTCTTTAAACCTTAAAATAGCTACAGCAGCTAGCTCGGAGTCAAGTTGAAAAACTAGGATGTGATCAAAGAAAGCCTGGAGATACATATCCAGGGACTTGCCTTCTATCTCCCTTCTCGCTATTTGTTGCCCAAGACTGCAGAAAGTAAATGCACTCCTGGAAGACTTTGTCTGAAAGGCTCATCTAAGGAACAACACAAGGCTACAGCAAGGAGCTGTGGGGTCTAACTGCTCTTTGCATGATTCAGGCAGGGAAATTATGTATATATGTGACACACAAAGGCTTACCACAGTCCTGCAGCCTTTGAAGATCCTGTGAAAAAACCTTTGTGCACCCTGGCGTGTATAATTTATTACACAGTGGGTTGGGTTTTAATGGCTATGTGTATCTAAAAGAAAATGCCTCTCAATTATGCTGATCAATGGGTCTGTCGGACGTAAAGATCAGTTTGAAAGCTGTTTTTTCAGAAGCAAGAGAGATTTTCACACTATTCTGAGTGTTATTTGCCTGCAGGTAAAGTATGTCACTGTACTAATTAGAGCGGATTATGAACTGACTGACCTGCTATGACATGGAGATGTAGGGTGGGATTTAGTTTGCATTTGCAGAACAGTGAAGGTAGAACCCATACTAGTGGTCTATAGAGATGTGGGGGATGGAGTATTCATTAGAGACTGTAGTGATAGGACAAGGGGTAACGGGTTCAAACTTAAACAGGGGAAGTTTAGATTGGATATAAGGAAGAAGTTCTTTACTGTGAGGGTGGTGAGGCACTGGAATGGGCTGCACAAGGAAGCTGCGAATGCTCCATCCCTGGCGGTGTTAAAGGCTGGTTGGATAGAGTCTTGGGTGACATGGTTTTGTGTGAGGTGTCCCTGCCCATGGCATGGGGGTTGGAACTAGATGACCTTAACATCCTTTCCAACCCTAACTATTCTACAATTCTATGATTCTATGATTTTCAGGCACTGAGACACCATGGTGATTTCTTCATACCTCTGTATTAAGACAACATTTTTGCACTGTAAAGGAATATTAACTATGTTTCATTATAATCTTTTCCTAAGCACCATTAATGTAATTAACAGCCTGTTAACCAAGGCATTAGACCTTCAGCATCACATAATAAATTGTAAATCCACAGCTGGTAGGAGACCCTTTCAAGAGAAACACTGCTCAGGAATACAACAGGCAGAACTGTGAAAATCTCTTTATTCAGTGGTGGAGAGCCTCCAACATCCATTAAAGAAGAATAAATGTCTGACTTAAATTGCTCCAAAAATATATTTAAATAAATATCACCCTAAGGAGCTGAATTTCCACCAGCTAAAGCTCCATCAAAAATGGTTAATTATTCTTGTAAAGACTACTTCCTTAAAGGACATAATTTTGCTGCAATATCTGTATATTGGGCCATTAAATACCCTTCAACAATAATTATTTGATGTTATGGTGAACTATTCAGAGAAAATTTAAAACAGAGAACAAAGATCTTGCTGAACATAGGAAGCAGGTAAGACAAAAGCTATCATGTCCATCCCTCTTGAGATATCTTGAGTAAATAATTTGCTAATAGCTAGTATCCTACGAATTTCCTTAATATTGCTAAAGCAAGTGCAATAGCCAACAGCTACAATTCTCATGCTGGGTTTGTCATGCAAATCTTAAGTTCATGAATTTTAATTCCCCCCCATTTTAAAAGCACTACCACACTGTCATAACACTAAAGGAACATAGCTCAAGATTCTTTTTCATATACACCAGTGCCTTTTCTTATTTGTCTGGGGAACGAACTGCTGTTAGACCAAATTAACTCACATGGTGTGACATACTTCACTCAGCCTCTGCCACAAGAGCTGCCACAACTAAAGTTGCTGTGCCCTACTTAGGAAATCAGCACAGAAAAAAGCAGTGCAATGGCACTATTATGAAAATATTCATAAACTGTTGATCACTTAGACCTTTTTAGAGAAGTCTAGGTGTTATGTGGCTAGCAAAATGACTGCCACTAGATGATTGTCGCAATGCACTAGAGCAAGACAATCAATATAGCTTTGCAAATTTGAGGTGAAGAACTACATTGTGAATCCTGAGCTTTCCAGTAGGCTTAGATCCTAACACACATCCTGCAAGATATGAGTTGAAGAAATTATATGTATCAAAAAATACATAATTTGCCTTTAACCGTCCTTTACTTACCCAGTTATTAAAACAATCAATTCCTGTGTCAATCCAAAAGTGAGCTGCTTTACATGAAAACTTTTTCTCTTCTTCTCCCGAGTTGTTATGTTTCTCTGTTCAATGCTGTACTTTGTTTTGTATATTTTTAGCCTTGTTAAGCTGCAAGCAAGGAAGCAAATCTAGTAGATCTGCTAGGGATTGTTTGTTTGGTTTCTTGCAGTCACTTAGTCTATGAGCAATTGGAGAATGAATGCAGAGAAAAGCAACAAAATGATGGTGGAAAAAAAGAGAATGCTGCTTTGCTATTTTAGTTGCTGGATTTTCTTAGGCAGTCACACTTTTGGCAGCTGAACACCATTGTTTTGCTAAAAGCATGGAAAGGAAGAGCATCCTTTCCTTCTAACCTCAGCTCCAGCCCCCTTAACCATGTCCTACACTGCCACTGCTGCTTCCACGGGCTACTTACACATTCATGTCTCACCCAGAAGCTTTCACCCTTTCTTCATTGTTTGGTAAGAATCAAAGATTTAGTTTCAAACCTACAAGCTCTTCCGCAACACTCACTTCTGTAATTATTATGGACTTTTCAGATGTGACAACATCCAGCACAGCTGAGCAAAATCCTGATCCCAGCCTCCAGCATCACCTTGTCAGGAAACCTAATACATCCGTGAACTAAAACCTGAAACTGCAACCCAGGAAGCACATGCAGCAGCGACAACATTGTAATTTACCTCAGATTTGTTCTTCAGTGTTAAAAAAACAAAAGACAAGAGAGTTAAACAGAAAACACAAAACTCTCAGCCATCACATTTCAAAGCAAATCAGAGCACAACAAGGTTCCAAACAGGCTGCAGTGCAAGGAGCATTTCATGTTATAGTGACCATGGATTTGCTATCTTTAAGCCAAAACATTCAGATCCTAGCTGCACATGCTGCAAGATCGTATAAACTTGCATCTTTGTGAGTTAAGCTTTCTCTCTCTCTTTGCTCTGAAAAAGCAAGGAGAGATTTTAATACTTAAAGGGATTCAAGGAAGTAAAATTGTCTTTCCCTGTTTCCATGTTTCTTACTTTCTTACTCTCTTACTCTGAAAATCCTGAATATTTGTTACACTCTTAAGAAATCCTTTTACAGGACAGGAATGGAGGATGTGAAGAAATAAAATGTGTAAGAACAGACAATTTTTCTGCTCAAGCAACCTGACACCAGATACTGAAACCCCAAGGGGCTGGACCTACTCTCAGGTTTGTCCATGTGAACACTACTCAGTTCAACATAATGAGGTGATCTGAGGCACATCTCCTGGGACACAAGGCTTTGAAGCAGAAAAGCCTTATGAAGAAGGGAAAACTTAGGATGAAACTTATATTTTGCAGGTTCTTTTGAGAACTTCTTCTTCCATCCTTCTTCCTGATACACAATTGTAAGTCTTAGAATTAATACACGCTCCATTCCATCTCTATGGATAAAAGCCAAACAGATTATTTAGCCTATATTTTTAGTACAACATAATGAATGCACAGTTCTCCAGTATCTACCTTGTAAATAAGCACAAAAGCACTTATTTTTTAGATTTTCATCACAAATATTATTGCGTCACTTAAGTCCACTCATCTTCCCTGAAGACAAATAATTCGATCTAACAGGGAAAAGAATTTGAACATAAACCAGAGTTCATGCACACAGGGGAAATTACTAAGGAAACCAAATTTATGATCATTGTATTATGAATAAATAGTTCTTTGGTACGTGCTGTAGAATGAAAGAAATATATTGCTAGTCTGTTAACACTTATTGCACAGGTAAATACAACATATGTTAAGAAACTGAATACCTGATGAGGACAAAATATGATTTGCCATTAACATTCAGCAAATCTGTCAGCTGAAGCCACATTAAAATATTCTTACACATCTTGACCTGTAGTGATCTGTCAAAATGATCTGTAAATCAGTATTTCTTGATCATGATACTATGGCTAGAGCTTTCATTTCACCGATGTTATCAGTGGCTGAGATTAGGGTCAGCTCCAGAGCAGAAGACTCTTGCTGAAAACAATTCCCAGCTGAACTGGGTAATGCACAAAGAGGCTTTAATGATCAAAAACAACACCCTGAGCTGCACTTTGAAGAGGCAGCAGGTCACGTAGGGTCTGATATATGAAGAGTAGATGCTGACTGTGCCAAAGAACACAGTTTCTGGGCAGGTCCATCCATTGAGATGACAGAGGCCGTCACTTTGCTTCCACAGGACTGGGCTAACATGGCTAAATCCCTCACCCAAGGACAGCACAGTTCCCTGATAAAAATGTGCTGCTTACAATGCCCCGTGATGCTTTTCTTTGGTCTCTTTTTTCAACAAGAAAGGAGAGAAGTGATCCTACCTTTGCTCCAAGGGGCAATTACAGGTGTGTCCTTTAGTGAGGGAGTGGACAGAGTAATCTCTCTCCTTGTCCCATGCAGATCCAAGAGACGAACTAGCAACAGCACTGACTTGGGACTACAGCTTGGACATACACTGCTCTGTCATTGCCATGGGCAACCCCAAACTCTTCGAAAAGTCCACCCCATAAACTTTCCAGAAACAGCTGCAAACAGTTCTGCTTTATTTGACCTGCAAATACTATCTATTAGGCATAGA
>JANHGB010010134.1:0-28376 GCA_026283785.1 Coracopsis vasa | reverse complement strand
GCTTCTTTTGACCGGCTGCTCAGGAGGGAGCTTTCCCTGCAATGCCAGGGCAATTCTCTCTGCCAGAAGATCCCCGTCGGACGGCCCTGAGTTCGGCTCCGGCTTTATGTCCATAACGGGCGTCTCCGGTTTGACCGAGTCCTATCACCTTGCATGCAGACTTGGGAGTGTTTGGATCTAATCAAGCTTCAAGTAAGTTTTCAAGTGCTGGTTTCCAAGGAAGAAAGTCTAAATCCTTGAGCTCTTCCTAGCTCACAGGGAAATTCTCAGTCTTCTCTCCGGGTGATTCAAATCCAGATTCTAGAGAAAATATGTTCTTCTTTATCCTAAAAGTTCCCAAAGATTTTTCCAAGACTATATCCCATTTCTACAAAATAAAAGGAAAATTCCTTGTAGACCAATTCTGGATAAGACTGCAAGAAATGGTATTGAAGTTGGAAATATGCTGCAAAATTCACCAAGTCTGAGTGGCATTATTAGGATAGTGGTAATCATTTTGGGGAAAAGATAATTTTTTTGAGAAATACTTAAACAGGTTTTCCACTTTCAATTACATTTAGGTTTAATATCCTAAAATAATGAAAGTTCAATGAGAATAATCTCTAAAGCAGAATGGCTGCTTTTAAATTATTCTCCCTATGCAGCTGCACTGACAGTAATATAGTAGCATCAGGTTTACACGCATGTAAATTTAAACATTGTGGTTTTTTAATTTTTTTTTTTAATATGTATTGACAAATTCTATAATCAACAGGTGGAAAAGAAACCACTGTAAGGAATGGATATTTTTGCCACTATGGTTTTGGTATCTCATTTGTAGGTAAAATATGTGCTCTTTTCATATTGTGTTTAGGTATTACCTTTAGCTATAATGTCCAGAAGACTAGACTCTATGGCTAGAAGATGCCAAATGTGAAATTATTATTGTTTTCCTATCCCTCAGGAAGACAGAAAACCCAGGGGGAAAAGCAAACAAAACCCAAACAAAAACCAAACAAAACCACAAACAAGCAAAAGCAAAAACCAACCAACCAAAACCAGAAGCAAAAACAAAAACAAAACTCAATATTCTTAGAATCACGGGTTTTGTCCCAAGGTAGCAAATGCCTCAGACACTTCCTTCCAACCTTGTTGCCAGTTTGGTTCTGAAGAGCAGGCTGTGAGGATGGAGTTATTACGTCTCCAGTTATTTTATACATACAGTAGTTTAGTCCTTTAAAACCTGAATTATGAACCACATTGTTTTCTCATGGAAAATCTCTCAGGAAGGGAGAAGATATTCCCATGACAACATGAGTGCAAATTTATACGGATGATAAGAGGACCCAAAAGTCTTCATTTAGATTTTATTATCAGAACTCTCTGTAGGGAACTAAACACTTCCTTGGTATGCCCCTGAATCTTGGTGCTGGGGTGAACGTATGAAGTTTAATTCTTCATCCATCACATCACATTACTTACTTTGCTCTCCCATCATTGCTCAGTAGAGGTTTAACTCCTCCCAACCAAATTAAAAGCAGTTACTTAGTTTGAGTGACACCTTATTTTATAGGTAGTTTTCCACTAAAATCAATGCACTAGCCATGGAGTACAAAACACATAAGCAGATTAATACTACACTTTATACAAGAAAATGTCTAAACCACAGAGGAAGAATAAATAAAGCAGTATTTGCATTAATATTGTGGTCAGTTTGCCGATTCCACTGTCTACTCAGCATTTGGTCTCTTCCTATCCTAGATCTAAGTTGCACCAACAAACTCTTTCAGAGTGCCAAACCAGTGACGGTTGCTAGCTATTTTCTCATCTGTTCCTGTTCAGAGATTGGAGGCATTTGTATGCAATTGTCCCTTCCTTTATTCCTCTTCCAGAGCTAGCAGAGAGGGTTGCCTATGCAGATCTGAAATAAAGCCCAGGGCAGAAGAGGACAATACTCCAATTCCTGGTATAGATGCAAGGGAGGAACTGAATAACTGGTTAAACAGTAATTTGCTAGTTTCAGAATCATCAAAGATTCCTGATTGCAGTGGTGAGGAGAGCAACCAAATACATCTGGCTTTTAGGAGAGTGGAAAGTCTCCTTTTATGCCAAAGCTAGCCCATAAATGTCTGGCTCAGATCCCAGCTTTGTTGGCCCATTATAAGCACTTTTATTTGACCTTTTTATTAATGTCAGCGTTGTTCCGAGCACACACATGTGTTAGATTCTCAAACAGCAAGAAAATTAAAAGAGATGGTTTTGTAAGAACTAAATGTACATTAGGTAGCACTGTCCTAAAGTACTAGCTTGTCCGAAACTAGTGAAAAAGAGGTCATTTTGTGTGTTAACTGTGGATCTTGTGGCTTAGGTGCTAAGCAGACAATGAAAAAGGTTGTAGCCTGTTTAAAGTGATTACCAGGAATCGCAGCATATGATGTAAATATAAAATCTTGCTTTGGAATTACTTATGTGTGTATTACAGTCTTATTTAAACATGCAGTTCTGTTGTTTCTGGTAGTACTATACCTATCTCATATCTCTCTTAGTTTACAAAAACAAGCCTTTTGTGGTTTTTGAAAATATTATGCATAAGATTCAGTGGACTGTTGAATAAACACAGAGTGACAATGAAAATTGAAGTGTTTATATGATAAATATATGAAAATGTATATAATTTTTAATTGCTCTACTGGGAGAGGTTTTTATGTGCATGAAAAGGGATCAAGCTATAAAGGTGAATGCTCAGATGTATGTGAGATGAACAGATAAATTCAGTTTGGAATTTCTTGACACCTGGGGAGTAGCCAACATGAAGTGAATTATGTAGCGTGCATGGATTAAATGATCATGATGACACATAAAACACTCTATTTGTTTAATTTTTCATCCATAGGTCCAAGTCTTCAATAGATGGACAAGCGAAAAGGACTTCCGTCTTGGAAATTTTTTACTGCAGAAAAGGGTGACTCAGGGATTTGTAGTGGATAGCGTTCAAGCCAGTTTGTGGGATCTGGACCAAGCTGGTAGTAACTGCAAGTCAGTACTGACTGCTGTGTGTATGTGTCTGGGGGGCTGAGGGGCATGAATACATATGTGATAGGACTTGGTAGTTGGATGCCAGCTGCTAGCGGACAACGACCTATATAATGCAAAGTAACCTCACACAACCCGCTCCTTGGCAGTCTCAGCCCAAAGGCCAAACATAGAACGGGCACCAAGCTAAACTTTCCACCCCGTGTAGCAGTTGCTTAAAACACACATTTCAGTAGGGCGGGTAGTGAGAGCAGCACTTTACTGCTGCCATCCGCGTTGTACTGAGTCTGTGGAAAAACTGAAGAATGGAGCTTCCAGCAGGGCCAGCCTGGTACTTCTCATAAACCTCTTTTACATTCCACGACTGTATTTGCATTTCGCTGGAAAATGTTAATCACCACTATCAGCTTGCACCTTTACCATGGTTGACAGGGATTTCTCATCTGAACACAGCTTTGAAATTTACTTTCCTCGGAACCTGGTCAGAGCTAGAGTTAAGTGCTGCTTAGCATGGGATGCCACTGTTCAGATGAGAGATTAAATCAACACTGTTTTACTCAATGCCTGTTAATTTCTCTGTTAAATATGCAGTTAAAGGTGACTGTCAAGGGCTGAGGGCTGGAGAGGGGTCAGCAGACCTGTGCCCACCCGCCCCAACCAGCTCGATCCTTCAGCCCTCAGCAAGGCAGGCTGGGATGGGACAAGGATGGTGATGAGAGTCAGTCACAGCCTGACCATTGCAAGACACTACCACAGACCCCAGGCCTTGCCAGAAAGGCAGACTTTTGGGCAAGGACAGAGTCAAGTCCAGAGATAGTAATGAACATCTTCCAGACTCACACGGAAAGTCATGGAAGTCATCCTGAGGACCAAAATCCTGGTATGGGTTGGTGAGGCACAGGACCAAGCACAGGCATACCTGCAGGGTGGCTGTAGCAGCAGCAGCTTGGTCAGGAACTGGGAGTGAGAGGGCAAGCCTCAGTTAAGCAGCAGCCCTGGATGAAGGAGGAGAAGCCACTTGCTTCTGGCTCTGCACTTCAAGGCCACCAGCTGCACTGCTTCTAAGTTGACACTGAGTCCAGGAAGCCAAGCCCCAGGTGCTTGCTGTTATTCAGGGTCCTGTCAGTGCTGGGGTATCTTAGTGAACTTGCAGCACTGAAACAGGTTTGTTTTTTGGGTTTTTGTGTTTTAGTCGATTTAAGTTACAAGCACTGAGGTCATCTTAAAACGACTTGTAACTTTTTCAGGTGTTCCCAGGAGGAAACTCTGCTCCACAAACAATGCTGCTATACATGTGATTTGAGGATGTAGGATGTACAAAAACATTTTGATTTCCTAGTTTTGATTTGCTAATTTTGATTTGGTTCTAACCAGCATAACTCATGGCATTTCTTGGTAAACAGCAGTCTATGATTTACACCTTCAGTAATATAATCCCTGGGACTTTTGCAAGACATAAATTCTCTTGGCCCAGAGGTTCTGGGGTGTATAATGCTCTGATCAAAATCATGGTTCAAATGGGAAAAGCTTTGTTATTTATTTCAGAACTCAGTGATCCAGATGGAGATAGTTAGGAAACAGTATTACTGAGACTTTGGTCTGCATAATATATGCAGATCAGTGGCAACTTTTCAGACAGACTGGCATAGATTCCCTCTTTTTTTTTTGTTTTTTTTTAATTGAATGAACTCTGTCCCAACAAACACAGACTGGTGAATCATGCCTTTAGCAAAATTGTTGTGCTCCTCTTGACTGTAACTTCTAACTTCAAAATGTAATTTATCTTTTTTTATTAACAGAAACGCCTCCAAAGTTACCAGAGAACACTGCAAATTAAACCTGCTAGTCAGTTGACTTTATCTTCAGACACCAGCACTATGCTCCTTCTTCAACAGCCTCCTGTTCCCCTTGAAATCTCTATATGAGGTTTTTCTTTTCTTCTATGGATTTCACACAGAAGATTTTTATATAGGTTTTCTTCTGAAATGAACCTATGATAATAATAAAGAGTTTCATTTAAAGGTGTTATAACGTAACTGATATCTACCATTCATAGCTTCTTCTTTTTTCTAACATTTGCATTGATTTTCATAAAAAAAAAAAACAACAAAGAATATCTTACATAACAAACAGGAAGTAGTGAAAGAGTTACGCGATACTGAAGAAGTACACAACATGGTAGTGACAGTTAAGATGCAAAGTGTGCAAAGTTTAATTTGGCTTAGATTAGCACCCAAAGTTCTGGTCCCTATTAAAAGCTGCTCTTTAGACAAGAAATTGGATCACATATCTTTCAATAACAGACTGTCTGGTTAGAATTACAGCATGTCCTGTTTCTTGTCACACTGAAAATGTCACAGAATTAGTTTTCCATATAGAGAATTCCTCCTTCCAGCTCCCGTGTGATCTTTGTAGGATAACAGGATGCTGACTGAGATTGCATGTCAGTGGATGTGTATGCACGAGGCAGGCAAGTGTACAGAACATGAAGAAAAGGGGTTCATCACCAGTGAATGAACAGCAGAAAAGTAAATCTAAGTGCCATGAATTTATGTCACTGCACACCCTGAGAGCAGAGTTCATCTCATCATTTCCAGGCAAAGGATAAGTAGTGGTCCAGGAGTAGTAAAACACTGATTTAAAATAAAGTTTAGCATGCTGCAAAAATGTTTTGATAGAATGTGTAAGATCTAATTTTCAGGTGTCCCACAGATATCACAATGTTATTGGAATAGCTTTTTGAAATAAAATCTACCTGAAAATGAAGATTATAGATACATATGTTGGAATAACCTTTCAGAGGTTAGTCTCAGTCATTGGTAGATATCTCATGCTTAGGAATTACTCCAAGGTGAAAGTATTGGTACTGATTTTATGTATATTTCTTTCTCAAGATGCCAAGTCTTTCACACACCTTGCTGGGTCCAAGCCTCTCAGCCAGCCTTATTGTACCAAGAGGTACAAGCTTCTGAGGAGCTGCTCAGCTAAGTCACCTCAAGCCACCTAGTGTAGCCCAGCACAAGTCCCAGACATGCACCTGGGTAGCCCATTGACCCTCCACATACTTAGCAATACCTTGTCACTCTTTGGCTGCCGCCACGCTAACCAAGGCCTCCATGGCAGTCTTTCCTGAGCCAGCACTGGCAAAGCAGCTGTTGGAGCTGTTCGCTGGCCATAGACTTCACTCTCCCACTTCTGCTGCAAAGTATGACTTTAAAATAAGCATATCTGGGGTTGCCAGCATCTCTCTGAACCCAAAGGACAGCCTGTGGAGATCTATCCTCCTTCCTCTCTCCAATTCTGGCCTTTTCTGACCTGCTCATAGAGTCATAGAATGGTTTGGGTTGGAAGGGACTCCCCCTGTCATGGACAGGGACACCTTTCACTAGACCAGGTTGCTCAAAGTCCCATCCCACCTGGTCTTAAACACTGCCAGGGATGGGGCATTCAGAACTTCTCTAGGCCACCTGTTCCACTGTCTCATTACCCCCACAGTAAAGAATTTCTTCCTTATATCTAATCTAAATCTACCTTCTTTTAGTTCAAATCCATTCCCCCTTGTCCTCTCGCTACATGCCTTTGCAAATTGTCTTGTGATGCTGCCCAGGCAACTGTCACAAGTCATTTTCCCTGATGCAAAAGAAGAAGAGAGAGACAGAGTAGTCTCCCAGGATGAGGGATTGTTCCTGCTCTGTTAACCCACGTGAGACCATATTACACATAACACAATCCCTTTGCCTTACCACTTGCAAGCTAGAGTCCTGCCCCCTAGGCTACAGTGGCAGGGACTTACTGAAGAACATCCTACTTGCCAGCACACCTGCAAACCCAATGTGTCACAGCCCAGCTGGGGCTAACAAACACTTCCCTGTCCAGGTTGCACAGCTTCATTCTGAATGTTTGCAAGTGCCTTTTGACCTTCAGAGTAAGACTGCATTGGAATCTGCTTAATCACAGCCTTGGCCTGGGTACTTCCCTGGTCTTCTGCAGATGCCAGGTACACCGCCTGAGGCCACAGTGCCAAGCAGCACCCATTCTGCACAAGGCATCACAGAGAGTACCAAGCTACTCAGTTCTCTTGGTCCTCTAGTGGAAATACACATCCCTGACCACCCCAGGCCTCATGACCATGCAACATCTAGCCTCTTTCCATGTTTTTTTGTCCCACTTGCCCTTTTTCCCCACACCCCCATCTGAGGCAAACATGGGAAAGGAAGCCTCAGAAGGCTGTCTGTCTCATCTCTTTCTCTCATTCATCCTTGGCAAGGATATACTGGAAAATACAGTGTTGACAAATGAAGATTTACAGATATGTGACATGGCCAAACAAATGTTCCTGCCTTCCCTGCCATGCTGAGAACATGCAGAGGGGTTTCCTCTTCCTCCTCCTGCACCTCTGCCTTACATCGCTGCCCTTCTTTATTGTTTCAGTGGGTACTGCAGGAGAGGAAGAGAGCCAGATGGTTCCTGACAAAAAATCTCCATGTCTCTCCCTTGCCACTGTCTGGCAACAGAAACAGGACATATAAATAATCTCCAGCTCCTCAAATAGAGCAGAAAAAGTACCTTTTATCACTGAATAGCCCAGGGCAGTAGACCATGCCTCTCTCTGAGCTGTAACCCCAGTTCACCACAGCCAACAAACTCCTCACCATCAAGGCAACCATTAAAGAGGCCCTCTACACATCTAGCAGCTGCATAACCTGTGAAAGCCCAGGCACAGAGCCTACCTCTATATTCAAGTGAGTCCTACAAGCCTGAGCTTCATGCCTTTTTGGGAGACAGCCACCTGCTTCAGCAGCTGAAGCTGGAATTTCCCTGGCAGGACAAGTAGTCCCACTGAGAAGGTGAGCCAAGGCAAGTGGAAGCATGTCTGAGCCCTCTAAAAAGCTGGCATGAGTCTTTTGTGGTGCATGGAGGAGTTGGGGTGAGCCCCACTGTTGCCAAGGAAGGATCCTTGAGATAACAAGTCGCCCTCTTTGACTTCCATCCCAATTAAAGTTTTCCTTGATGTACAGAAGTAAAATTTATAATCTCAAATCGTTTATTTTTTTAATACAATAGAATTTATGCTGCAGCAGATGTGACCTGATCTTAGCCATAATCCACTTCTACCTTTAAAACTCTAAAATTATGGTAAGTCTACCAGAAGTTAGCATAAAGCCACTTTTGCTCTTCTTTTTTTTTTCTTTTTTTTCCCTCACATACGGTTTTGCTCTAGATTTGATCCCTGAAGATCTTATGACGGGGTATCACAGTGAAAGCTATAGAGAGCTGTCCAATCTTTCCTCCTTCTACTGCAATAATTTAGACACAAAAACCTGCATCATTTTCTCTTGAATGTCTAGCAACATGCAATCATAACAAGATTTAGGCTCTCAAATTACATACAGCTCTTATGGAGTTTCCATTTACTTTCATATAACGCAAACACTTTTAAATATATCAAGGTAATTTGTGTTGCTAGGTGAATTCTTTAACAGAAGGGGAAACACAGTAAATGTTTATAGTCTCAGAACATGAAAATGGCATAAAATTTTAACACAGGGCTCATCAAATCTGAACAAGGTTGTAGTTCATGTTGTCTGTGTATTAATTTAGACACAATAGGTTTAACTTAGTTGCCTAGAGATAAGCATTGCATATCTTTTCTGAAGTACTCTATTACATTCCTCCTGGCCTTCAAATGTTACTCCAGAAAGGATGAAATAGCTTCTGTAGCTTCTGTTTTACCTGTAGCTTCCCGATAGGCTCTATGTCTGTATGTCTACATGTAGGCAACTGACTGAAGTTCCATACATTTACCCGTGGGATGGCGGTCTTGTTTGGGGGCATCGTGTGTAACGGAGCGGCCCTTTTTTCACTCGGGCCTGCCTATCCTGCATTGCCTTTTTAGTCCTGCTCGTGTTTGCAGTGTGCATGGTTAAAACCCTTCCAAAATCTTCGTTCACGAAGTCAAGCCTCAATCAAAACATTTACTGATTTTAAGCCAGCACGTATCAAGGTGTACTGACTATTAGGTACATGAAAAACTGAAATTGCCTTCAAATATGGATATGTAAAGACTGAGAAAGCAGATCAAATGATTTTTCATTTTTTATTATATAGCGAGAAATGGAAGCTACTTATATATTGAACAAAAGAGAAAACGTGGTACAGATATGTAAAATTTAAGGGGAAGAAAACGAAATCCCCAAAACTCAGTTAAATACTCTGTTAAATATCTTGTGGGGGTTTTTTTCTTTTTCTCTTTTTTTTTTTTCTTTTATCAAGTATATGTCATGTAATCAAGGTTATCCATGAAAAATGAGTCATACAATAACATCTGATTTGTCTTGGAAAGGTGGGGTCTTCCTGTTGGAACTGTGAACTTCCTACTACTCAAACAAAAGGGAGTGGAGCATCCTGAGCCAAAAAGTGAGACAGGAAGGGTCTGCCGAGATAGGATGAAACCATAAATGGAAGATAACCTAGAGCCTGACAGAAGAGGTATTATGTAGGCTTTTGCAAAGCAATATAAAGATGGAATATTTTAGTAAGCTTGAGATATGTTCAACTTTTTTATAAGCATTTAGGTTTTAAAATGTTTGGTAAACTATAAGACAGTTGTAAATGATTAAAAGTGCCATATTTTTTTTCATGAATGTACTTGTACTTTATTGCAGAATGAAGACGCTTTTCTGCACTTTTTTGTTGAGGAGGAAGATTTCATTGACGTAAAACAAATAGAAAGAAACTCCAAAACATGACATATTTTTTGCTGTATCAAAGAGCAATCAGTAGCTAGTGTTCAGCCAATATTTGAAATAATGCAGTCTAGCTGTCCTCTAGTAAAAATTGTAAATTTCGTAATACATGAAACTGTTCATTTCCCACCTTATCTATGAACGCACATTTCAGTCCAAGAGCTCCTTCCTTGCCAGGTAAACTTCAAACATATCATTGCTTAGGGCCCTTTCTACTTTCAGAGGAATGTGGATTGGGAAATATTGAGAGAGAAAGAAAATTAGGCAAACAGAAAGTTCTAGGTTAATTAAATGAATCTTTTTTTCCCTAAACAAATAAAAAATATGGAATGGATAAGTCTACCCTTCTGTATTTTCAGTGATAAAATATGTGTTCTTAAATCATCTTAGAAAATTGTATTGATTCACGCCCGTACACATTTGCAGAGTGAATAATTTATAAAGGGATATTCTGAACCATAACAAAACCAGAAATTTAAAAGTGTTTCAGACTGATTTTCTGTATCAGTTCATTCTGACAGTAAAATACAGGCTGCTCAGCTTGTAGCCCACAGGATGAACCTAACCACTGATATTCAAGGAAACTTATAAACTTTTTCTGGCTTCAGGAGGAGGGGAGGACTATACAAGATGTAGACCTGCAGCTGTTTTTAGACTTGAACTGAGAGGTAAATTGGGCAGTGCAGACAGCAAATACTGTTGGTGAATAAAAGTAGCCTAATAGGATACAAATGCGTGGTTTGAGTGTGAATCACCCTTGTAGCTTACTAGAAGCTGGTAAGATGTTACTTGGTAAGGGGCGGGAGCAGGTAGGAAGGGAAGGTAATTCTTGCTAAATCCAATAGGAAGGATAGAAATCAGTGCTGTAGAAAGAAAAATAAAGATCAGAAGCAGTGTGGGAGTGTGGGGTTGTTTTCTTTTTTTTCCTCCTAGCTTCTTTTGTTTGCTAATTGCTGCCACAGGACTTCCCTACTAATTTCCTTTTACTCATATATGAGCAGTGCAACTCTGTCTAGCTAATATGCCTTTGTGAATGAAGGAAATTAGAAACAAGAATGTTATTTATCTTTATGGGCTGGTTGGGTCCCAAACCATTTCATTTTCTGTCCCCCACTTCCTTTTTTTCACAATGGGCTTCTGTGAGGAATAAGCAAGAGTCTTTGGTGGTCTAAAACTCCCCTCTGGGTTTCTCTTCATGCCCAGCCCTTGCTCAGGGAATGGCCCTTCCCTCCCACTTGCGCTGTGGGTAGCCTTTTTGCCCCCATGGCTAGTAATACCTCCTCTTCTTGGACTGGGCAATTTAGCGTGGAGGATGTAGAGACAGAAACCTTGGAAACTACATGCAAATGAGAACAGTCGTAGGCAGGGCTGCCTTTCTCTTTTCCAGTCCCTGGGACAACATAGTTGCATGGGTGAGAGGCATGCCGAGCAGCCTTAGTCTCAGTGAGGTGTGCTGGGTATAGGTGCTGTGGCAATCCTTGTGGCAACCAAGGAAGGGAGACCAAGAAACCACAAGAAGTGTCCCAAGTCCTATTTCTGATCTACTGCAACATATTTAACTGTTAAACCCTATGAGAATCTAAACAATGGTGATATTATCTACTGATGCAGTAAAAGTGGAAAGTTGTATTTTGGAGTGAGAGTTCACATCATAGGCGTAATTAGAAATTCAGCTCTCAAACTC
The DNA here is from genome assembly GCA_026283785.1 of Coracopsis vasa. Taxonomy (NCBI): domain Eukaryota; kingdom Metazoa; phylum Chordata; class Aves; order Psittaciformes; family Psittacidae; genus Coracopsis; species Coracopsis vasa. The sequence goes on along the minus strand of JANHGB010010134.1, from coordinate 16,934 downwards.
AACAGGAATTGAGTTTGCCTCATCGTGTTTCAGGCCACTGAACAAATTCCTTTAAACATTTGTGACTTACTAAATTGTTCTGGTCTCTGAGATGGTAGAACTAAGGTTACAACACAGGCATTCTTGTAGCTACAGAAAACTTTCTCCTGTTCCTACATCTTCCTTCAAATTGATACAATAAGAAGATGGAAACTGTTTGCTGAGGAACTGTACAATTTATTCTGTGTAAATACTTCTTCTGAAGTGCTAAACATACTGGTACTGAAACAATCTTTTTATTCTGAGAAAATGAGATCTGCAGTTGAGAAAAATAATTTGCAAGATATGAATGGCTAAGCAGTTTGATTGTTTTTCCTCAATTGTTGTAATTCACAGCTTGGCAAAGAAACTTGTGTAGACTGTTGCAAGCTGTTTATGTCAATACCCTGAGCAGTGAAGTGAGATCTCCCCTTGTGCCAGCATGACAGTGACCTCTGGCAGAAATGTGAGGTAGATGAGTTAATCACTTCATCAAGAAGTGACAAAGTTCATCTGTCAGTGCCTGAGGGCCCATCTTCAGTTTGGGTATCATATATCACATAATTTACAAACACAGAAAAACAGACAGCCTCTGTCTTGAATAGATTATTATTTTAAATAGATGGAACAGAAGGCAAGGAGAAGAAATATTACATGCGAGCACAACAATAGCAGTAATTTTATTTTAAAGTCTGCTGGTGAGAGGGGGGAATAAAGAAATTGAACATGTGTATGAAGGCTTAGAGTAAGTAATCAACTAGTAGGAAAGGGATATCGTCTAACAAAACCTGTACAAAACGCTGATGAAAACATCTTTCTCCAAATGTCTCTGCTTTGGCGGCTTCAACTTGAATCCCTGCCTGGCTCCACTGCAAAATTAGTGAACACAGTTCTTCAAAGAGTTTGAAGGAAAATATCGATTTCAAAATATTTATTTCAGACGAGTTTTATACAAACTCCATTTCAAAACCCTGTCACTTCTTTTCATGCATATTTTAAGTTGTGTCTGCAGCAGGGAACCGTACCATGTGTGATTGAGGTGGTTAAATACCGTAAGAGTTTGGATGAGCAGTGAAAGTGCTCATCATTTACTTGGGAGACCCAAAGCAGGTTCCCATTTCTACTATAAAACCTAGGGGTGAGCTTTGAGAAATCACTTCCCCTTGCCATGCCTTCATTACAGATAGGAAAATTGGGTTTTTCAAAGCACCTTGGGATACAAGAATTAAACTGCCAGAAAGGAGGCAAGTACGGTTGGTAATTAAAACCATGCATGAAGAGTGGGAAAGGTGGTTCCTCAGTTGCTGAACTGTTCTGTGCATCCCCACTGTCTGTTCTGGCTACAGCTATGCTAATAGTGGGAGCACTTTCTGATATAAATTCCATATGCCCATGTTGCCTAATTAGGGGACATGTAATTTAGTGCTGTGACCTTTGCAATCTGAGGGCAGCTGGGGTCTAAATTTCCAACAGATCTCAGTAGCTCATTGTATAATGACCCCAGAAAAGGTATTTGTAGCTGACTTCTCTATGCATTGGCTCTGTGTTCAACATGAGAGGGTAAAACACAACTTATGGAGGCAGACCTCAAGCTCAGATCTGCACAACTTGCTTTATGGTCACTTGGCTTTTTGAGATATGATCGATCATTTATTGAGGTGCAGGTTTTCTCCTTCCTTAAAGTGATGGAGCTAAAACTTCAAGCAATGGCGTGTGCTGGTTCCATGTTACATGTTTAAAGCTGATTTAAGTCAGCTTGTGAGCATGTGGCTAGGTGTTGGTCTAGATTAAAAAAAAACAAAAAACAACAAAAAATGGCAGTTTTATGAAATCAGCAAGAAAGTATTAAAGATTTCATATGCGGAGTTTGCATGATTGAGGGGTGTGGTAGAAATCACTGGCAGATACTTAACAGTCAAGTAGCTTGTTGCTACAATATCATTATTTCCAGTTATGTCAGCCAGATATATGGTTGAGAATCACAGCAACATAACAATACTTGTGCTGGAAACAGAGCATATTGTAGATGAAGAGCTTAAGGTTTTAAAGAATAAAATATTTTTAAAACATCAAAAGTTTGAAAATAAAGGAAAAGGATCCTAGTTCTTCAGAGTTATTCTGAAACAACTATGTGCTGATAAACAGATCCTGTGTCCTTTTCTTAGTCAAATGTCTACCAGTTACACAGAAAAAGTATAAAAATAAAAAAATAAAAGAAATGGAGTAATCCAACTGTACAAATAAAGGTTGTAATCATTGCAAAATGGTAGTACATAATAGGTTATTCTGTTCAGATGCTTGATGTACATGCGTGTTTTCAGTAAAGCCTCATATAGCAAATGCTGATCTTCCAGAGTAAGATTCACAAATGAATGTTGAGATATCACGGCAGTGTTCATTTCTATCTTCAGACTTACAATCCCAGCTTTTCCTGACTCACTTTCCCTTAGGTAAACCAGAGTTAGGGTTTATCATTAGCAGCATGTTAACAAATGTGTTACTGCTAAGTCTGTATGCTGCAGTGGAGGCTGTGGTTGCCAGGGTTCTTCATAGTGGAGACATGCATCCCACCGTTCTCTGAAAATACCTTTTCTGTATTAAATGCCTGAGCTCTGGAGGTGGAAAAGATAGCATCACAATGCTGTGGAGTCTTTAAACTGGTTTGGTGTCATGGTTCTGCAGAAAAATGGTGATAAAGAACTTAGAAAAACAGCTATATGACAATTACAGACATTTGTCTGATGTGCTCGTGTTGCCTGTATTTTCTTCTGTACAAGTAAGGAGGCTGTACACGAGCACTGGAAAAGAGCAGTTTTTCTCTTCTCTTCCCACTGCCCCCTCCTTCTGAGGTACACCATCAGGCTTTCTCTTTCTCTCTCTACCAAAAGGACCATGTGGTAAAGTGCTTGCTTTAGAGACACTGGCCTTTTCTTCTTGTGGAAAAAAGGAGCTCCTGTTTTATGGTGGCCTGGAGGATGAAGAACCGCCTGCTGCCAGGGCTGCTACTCTAATGGTTTCAGCAATCAGCCTGGCTCCAGCTGGGAGGCAAAGTGGTCAAGCCTCTGCTTACCGTCTGTTTACTCTGTAACCGGTAGCAGCTCCTCTCCACTTCTCCCACCCACCCTAAGCTCCGGGCTTGTGCTCATAAACCTGAGCACAGCATCAGCACAAAAATCATTAGAAAGAGCCAGCCATCTGCCTACACAAAATGATGTGCTGAGTTTCTCTCTTGAAGAATGAGCCTTTGCTTCACTTTTATTTCCAGCTGCTGGGAAAATGTCAAGATTAGATGAGTCACACAGCAGATCAGATCTGAGTAAGAGCTTTTTGCACTTGTTCAAGACTGTAGGAACAAGTTTAGTGCTGACCCCAGTGCTCATTCAGAAAGAGGTTTTAATGTTTCAGCAGATTTTTGAGAATTAATTGCTGACATTTGGAAAGTCACAGAAACTGTTAATAATTTTTTTTTTTCCCTTAATGTTCTATAGCAAAAAAACCCCCCAAAACACCTCCTACTCACTCCTCCCCAAGACATTCCTGGCTACTTTGGTTACTCATTTGTATTTTATTAGCCTTTTTTTGCTGTCAAGCAGTAAAGCACTTGAAAACATATTTGACAAGATGAATCTTAAGGGCCATTTTAGGAAGTAAGTGCCAGGTAGGCAGTAAGGAGTTGATTATAAGCTTATACCAGCAAAACTGTTACTCTGCTGTTGTGCCTGTTCAGCTTATAGAAGAGATGGCATGCTGGCATGTCTCAGCAACAGAGCATTGCACTAAGCTGCTGATAAATCCATGATGTTTGCTTTTGCACCAGGCCCTGCTAAGAAATAGTTTCACACTAGGGCCAAATGTTAAAATACAAGTGAATGAACATTGATGAACTGACTCTTGTTTGCTCTTCTTAAATCAAAAGCTGATATTCACAGACTGATTAATGTCAAGAATTTCCACATTGTTTTATACATAAGTATTTTATCTCTTCATGAGCCACGTAAGATTGTGGAAAGTCACGGCTGTTTTGCTTAAGGTCCTGGTCTCTACAATTGTAATGAGAGAATAATGTTTAGGAATAATAAACATAGGATATGTGCCAGGTTGGACCTGGTTTAGCGGAATGTGTTCCTGCCCATGGCAGGGTGGTTGAAGCTAGATAATCTTCAGGTTTTTTCCAATCCTAACCATTCTATGATTCTATGATTCTATGACTCTATAATTCTATGATCCTATAATTCTATGATCTTATATGCAAAAAGATTGTAAAACTCACCTTCCATTTCCATCCAAAGATTCCTTCTTAATAGTGACATTAATGGGTTTAGAAATCTCCCCTCCAGATTTCTAAAGCCAAATTGAATCCGTGGTCTTAACAATTTTCTTCTGTGAGTCGACTAAAAGATGTTTTATGTCTATCACTTGTTAAACCGGGAAGTATCATGCTGGCAGACCAGAACTGGTCTACTGTGAGGAGTGGGAAATGTTTTTAAGTAGCTGTATGTGTTATTTTTCCTATACATGGACGGCTTTTTTATTTGCAAGACCTCCCCAAAATTAAATATCATTCAATTCCCTATTCAAGTTTCCATGTAGTACTTGAGGACTAATTATTGGTCATCTACACAGTATAGACAGGTCCATGCATTCAGGTTGGGTTTTTAGCTGCTTTCTAACTTCAGGAACAAGAAAATGTCCTGTGAAGGCATTAAGGAAAGGTAAAACTCTAGAAGCTACTCTAAATATGGAAAGTTATCAGCTACATAAAATCTTTTATTTTTGTCTGCAGCACAAAACCCTGGCCCAAAGAATCGTGCTGTAGAAAGGATTTTAGGAAAATATTTTGGCTAGTTACAAAACTGAGACAAATTTTCTTAGTCCTTTTCTATCTTCTTGTGTAGTAATGTTGAATGCCAGCATAGTCTAAATAGCCAAGGATGCAGTCAGTTCTGCATGTCACTACCTGGGTGTACAAGGGCTGGTAAAATAGTTTAAAATAAACCCTGATGAATATATGAAGATGCACCTGACTCGGTGCTGGAGCTGCGGTCAACATTACTGGCCACGGCTATCCCCTCTAGCACAGTATATCCTCTATGTTCGTTCTTTTCCAACAAAATTATTCAGTTTTGCAAAAACTAAATGTCAAATTTTACTTGCCATATTTTAATTGCAGTCCTCCTCCCTCCCTCTCTCTTCAATGCCAATATGAAAAATGGGCAAAAATCAGAACTCAAACAGAATAGGTGCTGTTCAGAAGCTTTAAAACAGGAAATGCTTTTTTTCATGAACACTGGGAAATAAAGAGTGTCATATTTCTAAGTGTACATTTTTCAGTACATTGTTTTTTCTTCCTGAAAGTTTTCCAAAACAAATTAGCTGTTTTTCAACTAACACTTATGTCCTATTTAATCAAGACAGAGAGCAGACAGCATTTTTATCCCCTCCTCCTTCCCTCTGAAGGTGAGGATTGACAGGCTTCTGTACAAATTAGATGAGTTTTTTTCTCCTCTGTTTCTCATTTGGACACTTATAATTCAAATGTGCTTGTGTATATTTCCCTATTTTCTTCTGTACCAGATTCTGTTGCTGTCAACTGTCCTGAATTTCTGTCCTGTGGCTTCTGTGCCTGTGACTCTGTTACTTGGTGAAGTCTAAACATTGGCTGGTTTAATGGTTTGTTAATCTGGAGGAATTGAATTGAATTTATTGCCTTAGGTTAATCCCTCTGCATTTCACCTTCCTTTTTGGATAACATGCATTGCACTGTGTGAAATACATGACTAATTCAGTACTGGTTACATTAACAGCGGGATCCTGCTTGGAGACATGGCTGAGGATGTAACGTCCTTGTAGCTCCAGATATTTTCTTTTGGTAATTGTGCATATACTTTCTGCCTGCTGTTTTGATCCTGCTGTTGCTATTGTTTGCTGGAGACTCATGCTGCTGCGTCCTGCCTCCCTGCCCAGCCTAAATTCCATTGTACCCACCCCACAGGCCTTTTGTGTAATGCCAAGCTAGCAAAAATCCTGGCACCAGACTCTTTTGTTGCCCAGGGGAGGTATGTGGGAAAAGCAGTTCACTATGCTCACTCAGGACAGCGACTTGGCACGCACCACACAGCAGTTTCCACTAAATGGCTCTTATTCTGGGAGACGATTTTGCTTCAGGTGCACACGCATCCACTTTCTGGTTTTGCAATTGAGTTTCATTTGCCAGAACAGCACAACAGTGCAGCTGTTAGGGTTTTATACTATGGTTTTCACACTCCAAGCATGTTGTGCTAATGCATTATTTGTATTACAGTAGTTGCTGAGAGCTTTCTACCAGATCTGAATCCCATTGTTCTCTCGTCATAAAAAGACAGTCAGAAACAGACCCGAACACAGAAAACTTATATCAATTTACAGTGACTAAAGGAGGATTTAGGAGGACCTTAGTGTCCAAGTCTCTGAGAATGACCGAGACCACCCATTTTCAAGCACCACCTGACTCCTGAAAAGACAGGGACCAGGTAGAAGTCACAAAGAGACATTTAAAATAAACAGAAACCATGCCTAACCCAAGGGTTCTTCACAGGCTCAGGAGTACCTTGAATAAAGAAGCAGGAGAAAGCCAGACAAAGCTCTTCGGTGATTCAGAAATGGGCCCTTTACGTAGCTCCCCATGTTAGTGACAGCTGTACCACAGCTTGCTTCGGCAGAAGGTGCGTGACCACAACAGTTTGGTAGCACTCACCTCCTCAGCCTCGAGATGGATTTTGAACTTAAAACAGGCACCTTATAGCAGCCTTCCAGTATCTGAAGGGGGGCTAGAGGGATGCTGGGGATGGATTATTCATTAGGGACTGTAGTGATAGGACAAGGGGTAATGGGTTCAAACTTAAACAACGGAAGTTTAGATTGGATATAAGGAAGAAATTCTTTACCGTTAGGGTGGTGAGGCACTGGAATGGGTTGCCCAGGGAAGTTGTGGATGCTCCATCCTTGGTGGTGTTCAAGGCCATGTTGGACAGAGCCTTGGGTGACATGGTTTAGTGGGAAGTGTCCCTGCCCATGGCAGGGGGATTGGAACTAGATGATCTTAAGGTCCTTTCTAACCCTAACTATTATTCTATGATTCTATGATTCTATAAATAATCCCCATCCAGGTTCTGGGGTTTATATCTGGTACAGCCCACCATGGCAACCAGGGACACATTTGTTTTCAGGGCAAGTGCTCTAGTATAGTACGCAAGGAGAGGTAGGGCTTGCTTCCTATTTTGGTGACTTTAAATACATTTGACATGAAAGAAGGACTGTACAAAACCAGAACTGAGCCAGAGAGAAGATACTGCAACTTCAGCCACACGCCTCTGAGCTAGGAGGGGTCTCTGGCTGGAGATGACAGAAAGCTGTAAATGCCACAGACAGACAAGATTTGATATATTTTGAGATGAGTGCTACTTTCAGAGCAAAGAAGCAAAAAAACCCAAAATCTTCACATTCCTGCTACTTGTCCGAGGCAGACAAGCATTCAGGTTCGACAAAGGTAGGAACAGCCACAAAGAAAAGCAAAATAGCTGTGCAAGAATAGGGGACTGGAAAGAAAAAAGTTATTGGTTCTGGTTGCAGGCACACATGCTGTGGTCAGTACGCATCTGTGCTGAAGAAGTTTCCTTCTTTAAACTGCTTGTTATCACTTCTACTCAAAGGTTGCGGTCCTTCCTGGGCTGTTGGCATGCCCAAAACCATTTCATTCAAAAAGGGGTGAGCTGGCAATGAGCTTCTTCTCAGGCTGTTCAAGGCAGCCCTGATTGCTTTTGCTGAAACAGGTTGGGGGTGCTTGCACAAGGAGCAGAGATGGCAGATCAAAAAGGGTGGTGATTTCTGGCACACTCAAAGACTGTAAATTTCAACTGCCTTCACGGAATGTTTTGTATTACTCTCCTCATGACTATCAATATCAGTGACATTTTTCTGTGTGACGGTTTCTTTTCCTGACTCACACAAAAGACAGGCCACACAGGATGACTTCCGTCTGAGATTTTGCTATTTTGTTGCCTCCTTCCCTGTCCTTTTTTCTTTTCCAGTTTTTGTGTTTTCAATTATAGCAGGGTGTTAAAGGGTGATGATTTCTTTCTAGAGAAAAGGTATTAAATAACCAAAGGCTTCTCATAAGCTGGGTCTTTCAGATACCAGCTGCTGTGCTGGTAGTCTTGGTTCCTGCCTTTCTGACCTATGCGTCTGTTAGCAAATCCCTGTGGGGCACTGAGTCTTTCCATTTTTCACTTGGGATGCTGTCACACTTCTGTCAAACAGAGAAAGAGAGTCCTGTTTCCAACCTTTGATTTAGGGAGATCAACAACGGGGCCCAGCCCTATTGAGAGTTCATTTTCTTCCCCATCTGCAGATTTTAAGAGCCTTGAGACAGCTGCCTGGTCTGGCCAACATGAAACCAAGTCTGTCACATAGCTGGAAGGCAAAAATGGGTTCCCTTGACTTTGGAAAATTGATCTTGTTTTGTTTTTCTGTTATGTTACTTTTTGCATAAGTTTCAAGTCAATATTTACTGCTGGGCTATGCTGTCCATTAAGCCCTGATAGGGGGACAACTGCAGCTTGGAGCCTGCTGACAAGATCCTCAGCTCAGGAACATTCTGTTGGCATCAGAGGTACTTGAGCTTTGCCAAAATGAAATGCAAGAAGGAGACTCTATCTGAGATAGGTCACACACTGTGTTTTGGATTCGATTCCCTCCATCTGTTTGCCATAACTATTTATTCCTGGTCCAGGAAAAAACTTTTCTGGAGCATGTCATCTTTCTCTTCGCTCCTACTCAAATGCTTAGATTCACCCTGCAATCTCTGTGCTGTTCGTTGGTCAGTGCAGCAGCAGTTGCTAAGGATAAGTGATGAGGTCACCACTGCGGAAAGGGTAGTAACATATTCCAAAACAAATCAAAGACGCTAAGACGTATAAAATGTTCACATACAGCTGCCTGTGTTGAGACTTGCGGATGTTAAATTTTGAGGTGTTCTTTTTCTGCCATTTTGTCTTTTTTTTTTTTGTTTGGGTTTTTTTGTTTTAAGGTATTCTTTTTCTTTAGCTGAAAGCCTTAGGGAAAATAATATTGCATAACAATCTAATCCTTCAATGCCAATGGCCTAGCTGGGCCCTAGTTGGGATCTTCCCCTCTCTCTCCCCCCCAAAACAAAAGATATAATTTCATCTTTTGGTCTTTCTTTCATGTGAGCTAACTGACAACACCAGGTTTGGTTTTTCTCAGGTATCCTCGTGTGGTTTTCCTGCAAGACCAGCAAAAAAGATAAAATTACTGACTTTGCAGAGGTCACAATACACAACACAATATGAACGTGGCTGGAGCAGAACCAAGGTTTGTTGAACTGAAGGAACAAAAACATTCAAGTGATAAGAATTTAAGAGGAGTTTGAAGGAGTAAATTAAAGCCTTGTCTGCATTGAATGCTCAGCTAGATAAAAGTTGTGTTTTTTCATCTGTTTCACCATGACATAAATTCAAACAGTTCAATAAAATCTGTCAAGGAAAAATATGGTGAAGCTTATTTTTGTGCTACAAGATGCCTTTTTATTAGCACTACTTGAGGGCAGATGACAGTGGAATGAAACTATTGTGGAGAAAGCCTAACAGAAATATAGGAAATTACATGGGTTTATCCTGATCTCATCTGTGTAATTTTTGCTGATTTCAGATGTTGGTGTCCTTCAGGAAGTGAAGGTCTGTTTGTGATCTAGGTTCCATTCCCTAGCTTCAGAATGCTCTGAAAGGACAGGAATTACTCCTGAAACTCTAGAACAATCTGCTCACCGGCAGAACCCAGGGCAACAGAGTTGTAAGGACTGTTTATTTTTGTTGTATATTAAAGCATAGTAATTATTTGTCTTCCTTTTATGATACCTGCATACCTTGTGCTGCCTTCCTGATCTGAGGCTGGGCTCTCTAATCTGGCTATTCTTGCCTGCTTGTATTTCCATTTCCCTGGGCATGTGTATATGTTATATTTTTTTCGCTATTGATTGCTTTTCCACTAGTTTCTCTGCTTTTACTTTTCCAGAGCTGAATACCCAAAGTTTATATACTCTAGAAGAATAGACTTCTAAGTCAGAGCTTACTTTGCAATAGCTTGATGTCTTCTGTTTCTTTTCTTTTTTTCTCTCCACTTTTGGCAATGCCTCAAAGTCCGTGTGCCAAACATTGTATAAATAGGAGTAGTCATGATGGTGCCCTAAGCAGCTTACAGTTTAATTAAAGACAGGAAAACAAGAACTAATTGTAAAACAATAGGCAAGAGACTGAGAGCAATAGTAAAAATGTCATGTGTTTAAGTAAGCTGAACATGCACATTTTGTGCACAGCTCCAAATCAGAAGTCCAATGGCTTTGACACATGCTTTCCACGAAATTAAGTGGCTCCTCAACATTTTCTCTGTCATCCCTTCTCTCCTTTGCCACTCATGAAGAAGCTGCTCTGCTATTAGCCTGCACAATGCCCTGTGCCTCCTACATTAATTATTCTGCCACATAGAAATGTCAGGAACCACGTGGCACTGCTATCCAGACAGTCATATAGGCAGATTAGAATATGTAGAGAAACTATATTAGCTGCAGTCAGGAGGGAATGTCCTGAAGTACTGACCCCTCTTCAAGTCTGTTTTTTTTTTCAAGCAAAGAGTATTCTCATTTCATGTATTTCCTGCTACCCAGCTCAAGCTACCTGAACTGAGACGTGCCATCACCTACTGACTGGAGAAAGGAAGCCTGAGGGCCCCATTAACCTGCAGTTAAAACATCTTTGCCTTTGAGCTCCAGGGTGACACTGAGCCATGGTTTATATTCTCACTCCACTTGAATTCACTGGTGATTTCTGCTCTGTGGGGTTTTGATGCTGGAGTAAAGCTGTACCACTCACAAACTTGATCACCAGGTCAGCAGCTTCCACTTCCAGACAAGTACATAAAGGCTGGTGTTCCAGTCCCTAAAGGGCAGCCTGGAATGTGGGGGTTTTGTGCTTGATGCAGCAAAGAGAAAACACTGGACGCATTAGCAGACTGATAGTTCAGACCCACTTCAGTATTTATTTTCTGTGCAGGTGCAGCAGAACTTACTTCATTCCATCTGTTTTGTCTATTTTGTGTGGGTAGGCTTACCGTGAGTACCTGAGTAACCTGGTACTTACAGTAACTTTCCATGTAATGATTCTCTCTGGGCAGAGGTGACTGTAGGTATTTTTCCTACATGAGTAGGATGAGTAGGCAGAAGCTCTAATGTTCAAGATGTCTTAGCATGACATTTCTGCAGTGCAATTGCCATGCTGTAATGGCTTAGTAGGGTTCTGACAAGTTAACATTCCTCTTTACTCACTGCTACTGTTGGAGGTGTTACAGGGATCACCCTAGTAATTTTATTTTAAGAGATAATAAGATTTCCCAGCCTGACTCATCTGCTGTCTCAAACCAGCCAGATTGAGGTATAAACAGAAGGTGTAACTATTTTAACAGGAGATTAATGCCTGCATGAGGAGTACCAGGGGTTGGAGAAGAAGGAAAGAGGAAGACAAGACAGAGGTAATACTGTTCAGAGGAGGAAAATAATTTGAAAGGCTATGTGAGGCACTGTCCATGTTTGTCAGTGGTGTAAATCCTTAAGGCACTGCTTGTCTCAGGGCTCACATGGCTATTCACAAAGGTCTATTTCACAATAGCCTTCAGGTGAGGAAGCCCCCTCTCATCTACTCATCTATAAAGGATGTTCCAGATGAAGGTCACTGGAGAGAGATGCATGCTGCATGTGCTCCCTTCATTGGGGTAAACATTACCCTGCACTTCACTGACTTCCGCCAGCCCCAGGATAAGAACAATAGAGGCATCCAGGCTGCGATGTCTGTAGGGTGGTGAGCTGGCTAACCTAAGACCATGGAGCTGGGCTTTGTCTTCCCATTATCTCATTGAAGTTAGAAAAGGGAAAGATGAAAACCATGAAAACTAAAAAAAAAATGTTCCATTTAAAGAAGAGTCTTTATATATCAACAGCAGGTTTTATTCCAGGGAAATTTATATTTGATCACTTCTATGACCTCTTTTTTAATTGTTTTCAGATACGTGTTGTGTCTTTAGAAGTTCTTTGCCTGAGGTGTGATGGTGTCTTTTCCAAATTGCATTGAGGTTGATTTCCAATGTAGCATGTTTTCCATTGTCATGCAGTACCTTCCCTCTAAATGCCCCTCTTTTCTTTCATAACCAAAACAAACTTACGTCTTTTGATATATATGAAAACTAGTTCCCGTATGAAGAATAGAGGCCTGAGCTGTTTTGCAGATTGTAACAAAGGAAATCAAAAGCCAAAAAGAATTTTTATTACTGTCCTTGGAAGTGTGCTCATCTTCACCATTTTAAGAGCTAGACTAAATACCACAGTTTTTGTTTCAATAGTATATGTAAGATACGCACAGGTCCTTGCACAGATCCTTTTACTTACAGTGGTAATCAAAATGTTTTTATTTCTTTCCTCTGCTTAGTGGAAAATTTTGTCAGTTCTAACATACTGTTCCCCTTTCTCATATGCTGCCTCACATGAGAATGTCTGGCAATGAAGTCTTAGAGAATGACCTACTGAATTTAAAGATTTCCTTAGTTCTATGTGAAACTTAATTACCTAAAATTTCTAATTAAAAATCTTTAAAATCTATTTAATAAAATGTCTCAATAATGTCCTATTGATAGTAAAAGGATGTGAAATTGTAAAAAATTGTTTTGGGTTATTCTGTGCAAGTGTCTAAAGTGTCTATGTTGTCATTGTAAACTCTGGCAAAATAGGGGTGAGTGCTGACAGTGCTGGAGCCCTAGAAACATCCGGCTTTATGGTGTGGTCCTGCACAAACAGAATCTGTCTTATGTTCAGTGGAAACTTTGATCTTGCACTAGGTTAAAGTGTTTGTACTTGTCAGGAACCATGTAAATATAGCTCAAATTAAAGTAAAACTTATAAAGACTGAAGTTGGCAATTTGTTTCTTCTCATAAGAAAACCATCATGTCTTCTATTTCTTTTATAGCCGATGTAGGAAATGAGTCATACCATTAGTGTAAGAAAAAACTAAGGAATATTCTGGAAACAAGAAACATTTTTTATTTGCATCTTTTTGAAACGATGCCTTCAGTCCTGCTTAGTACCTTGTTTGAAAACTTTAAGTTGCTAACTAATTTCTCTTAGAATTATATTTCCCAGCCAGCTTTAGCATTGTTCCATGTGAATCTGAATTTAAATGCTTCATTTGCAATATGCCTAATGTTCAGAAGAGAAACAGAGAATGAAATACTGCACTGGGGGGGGGCAAGCACATATTGTCTAGCAGGCAGATGGAGCTCAAGATATATGGAAACATACTTCAGAAAAAAAAATCTTTTCAGTGAAGTGTTCTTCAATCTATATTTATGCAAATGCTTTCTGTGCTTTAATATTATTGGTTAAGTTGATAAGGAATTTTAACCCCACCATTGTCTAAGTGTAACTATGAAACAGTTACTTCTGCAAGGAAAGGAATAGGCCTTGCTTCCCTTTACATGGTGACACATACATTTTTACTATGATTAATACAGGTGTGTATTTTCAAGTGAAACCAAGGTAAGCAATATCAATGTATATTTTCGACATCGTTCAGGTATTGTAGTGTCAGTTCTTATAACTGTGGTGAAGGATGATAACGCTGGCACAGAGAAGAGTAAAAGAGACTGAGCAGATGCAGGTTACTGTAGGTAGCTCAGCACATTAAGTTCATTTGTCATGAGCCTCATAGAATCAGAGAATCGACTAGGTTGCGAAAGACCTTTAAGATCATCTGGTTCAATTGTCACCCCGGGACAGCTAAGTCCACCACTAAACCATGTCACTAAGGGCCTCATCTACACATTTTTGAACACTTCTAGGGATTATGATTCCATCACTTTCCTGTTCCAATACTTGATCACCCTCTCAGCGAAGAAATTTTTCCTAATATCCAGTCTAAACCTCCCCTGGTACATCTTGAGGCCATTTCCACTTGTCCTATCACTTGTTACTTAGGAGAAGAGAACAGCCATCTCCTCACTCTATCCTTCTTTCAGATAGTAGTAGAGAACATAGAAGTGCCATATTATTCTCCATTTTAACGGGTAGCAAAATGTAGTGTGATGTGTCTAAATAACATCTCATTTGGGTAATTAGGGTTGAAGTAGAGATAGACAATAGAGAAGTCTGGCTCAATAATTGGTCTCAATTGTTTCTGTTGATGAAAGGATGGATGAAGAGAGATGACAATCCAAGTGACAATATTTGTTTAAAACAGTTAAGAAGTCAAGAAGTTACCAAGTGTTGTAAAAAATTAAACCTTTGTGCTCATCCTTTCTGACTGATGTGAATTTTTCTGTTTGGAGAGTGAAGAAAAAGCAAATCCCTGGATTAAGATGGATAGTTATAATAATTTTTCACAGCTTTTTTAGCAGAAAAAAATCAGCAGAGTAAGTATTTAATTTTTTGCAAGTCTGAAAGTTTTTGAAATGGGAACCAGTTCATTTCATAATACAGTTGTACAACTCCTAGCTTCACAGAGCTAGTGATAACTATACAGACATACAAATCAGAAATAATAATTCCTATTTTGTATCTTAGATTTTACTATTGTTTTAGAATTAATAGATTTCATTTTATTTAATGAACTTACTAATAACCTAGATTCTGTTTCAGAATTTAATTAAATATATGCAAAATATAGTTTGTCTTGCCTAGGACTTTTAGAAGGTAAATACTTCATTTAATAAAGTAGATTATTAGTCAATTCAAACCTTATGTCCTAGTTTACTGAAAAATATAAAGTTCATGACTAAAGAGAAGATTAGAGAATCATGGCCTGTACGTGGTAATCACATATCTCAGTAAACAAAAACAAAACAAAGAAATAAGATTCTAGCGTTGTTGAGGAAATAGTGAGATAACTACCTCTTTCTTAGCTCTATATCGATTACAGAATAAAACTTTTGTTAGCAGATTTGCACCTTTCATTTAAGTTAGTGCTGTCTCCTAGTTAGTTTGGTTTCAGCTCAATGATACACATGCTTTTTATATTCAAAATAAATTTAACAGAATTTGCAGGTAAAAGAATATAGTTTATTTGATGACATCTACTGTTATGAAAAATCTTTTCTTAGGAAGGAGTAATTGGAGTCCGGAGTCTGGACCCTCTCCAATCTGTCCACTTCTTTTTTGTAAGCCAGGGTCCAAAAGTGAACATAATATTCCAGGTGTGGCCTGACAAACATCAAGTAGAGTGGGATAATGACTTCTTTACCTCTACTTGTGATGCCCTGGTTGATGTAACCCTGCATCCTGTTGGCTTTCTTTGTCACAGCAGGACACTGTTTACTCATACAGAGCTTGTCATCCACCAGGACACCCAGGTCCCTTTCCACAGAGCTGCTCTCCAGCCAAGTAGATCCCTGCCTGTGCTGCATTCTTGGATTTTGTTTTCTCAGAGACAAGTCCTTACATTTATACTTGCTGAACTTCATGAGGTTCTTGTTATTCCACTCTTCCAGCCTATCCAGGTCTTCCCGCAGGGTGGCTCTTCCTTCTGAAGTATCCACTTCCTCACTCAGTTTGGTATCATTGGCACACTTCATCAGGGTATACCCATCATCCAGATGACTTATGAAGATATTGAACAGCCCAACATCGATCCCTGGGGGACCCCACTTGTGACAGGTTGCCAGCTTGAAAAGCACCCTCTGGGTGTAGTCTGTCAACCAGTTCCCCAACCACTACACAGACCACTTGTCAAGACCACAACATGTCAATTTCTCTAGAAGAAAGCTGCGGGAAACTGTACTGAAAGCCTTGGAAAAATCCAGTAGACATGTTCATTGGTCACCTCACGTCAACTGAGCAGTTGCTCTGTCACAGAAGGTGATCAGGTTTGTCATGCACAATTTGCCCTTCTTGAATCCATGCTGGCTTTTCACAGTCACATGCTTGATTTGACTTGTGATAACCCTCAGGAGGATTCATCCCATAACTTTCACAGGGACTGAAGTAAGACAGATGGGCCTATAATTTCCTGCATCCTCCTTTAAGACCTTGTTGTTGATGGGGGATGACATTAACCTTCCTCCAGTCTTATGGAATGGGGGATGACATTAACCTTCCTCCAGTCTTATGGAATGTCTCCTAATCTCCAAGGCTTCCCAAAGATTATGGAGAGTGGCCTTGCAATGAAATCAGCCAGCTCTCTTAACACCCTCAGTGAATATTGTCAGAGCCCATCAATTTCTAGGGGTCAAGCTCCTGTAATTGTTCACACACCAACTCTTCCTTCATTGACAGTGGGTCTGCATTTGCATCAACATGTTTAGGAAGTTCTTCAAGTACCTAAAAGATTTAAAGTTGTATTGTCAAAAACAGGAAAGTGAAAACATACAAAGAATAATATTTTGTTCTATAATTTGTATGGTTAGATAAATTGGGGATTTATTAGCCATTTTTATTATGTTTATAATCTCTCATAGAAAATAAAGATTTGTTTTATAGGTTTCACTGGTACAGGAATTATGGAAAACATAAAGCTAAAAAATGAGACAAATTGACGGTGATATAGCCCAAGAGTTTGTGTCATATTCAAAAGCAAAAGCAGTATAAATCTTCCTTCTCAAAAAAAAGATCTGTTTACAAAAATTTAGTAAAAACTTTCTCAACTTAGTTTGCCGATGACACCAAGCTGTGTGGTTCGGTTGATATGCCGGAGGGAAGGAATGCCATCCAGAGGGACCTTGACATGCTTGTGAGGTGGGTTGATGCCAACCTGATGAAGTTTAACCATGCCAAGTGCAAGGTCCTACACCTGGGTCGAAGCAATCCCAGGCACAGCTACAGGTTGGGCAG